>CM035410.1:187722410-187864910 GCA_020310875.1 Ceratopteris richardii | reverse complement strand
AGTTGCTCACGTTGGAAGCTTTCTCATGTGCACCAAGTGGGAATCTTTGGATAGAGGTGAGATGGTCTTTTCTCCCTTTGGTTAATCTATGTAACAATAAACATTTTCTTCGTAGGATTCCATTTGGATTATTTTCTTTTCTCTATCTATTAAAGACCAAATGTGTATCAAATATAGTTTTTTTGCGTGGTTTGAGCCTCTCAAATATGAAAATTTAACCATAGTTTGGTTTACTATTGAGTTAGATCTGTGTACAAGGATTTTTTATCCATGCGATAATCGTGAGAGGAATGTGAATTAGACTGAATTCTAATTCTACAAATTCGACTTGACAATTCTATCTCTACTATGATAATGAATTGTCTATATTCCTAAAGTCATAATTGACTTATATAGCCATGAATGCGTAAGTGGATCATGAGCGATACATTTTTATTCACTTGTTTTATTAATTTTCTAACCATAGTACACTAATTAGGTTCCTCTAATGTGAATATATGCTCATTCATGTCTCATGGTTTTATCCATTGCTCTCTTCATACTTCTTGGTCTTTATTTGCACCAAACTTCTCTTTATCTTTATCCATCCTCTTGCTTGACTTCATTAACCCTTATATACACCAATTTGTGATTGGTCTACACCAATAGCCCCCCCTCAATCACTATTTTGATTATGTTCTTTTTCTTTATTCCTTCCATCTCTTTGAAACTATGTAGCTTAGGTCTATGTACACTCTTGTTTAGCATATCTACTACATGTTTTTCTTTTGGAGTATATGTAACTTCAATTTCTTTATCAAGTACGTTTTCCATCATGAAATGATATTGAATCTCAATATTTTTAGTCCTGGCATGAAAAATAGGATTAGCTGCCAAGTAAAGTGAGCTCGTGTTATCAGCATGTATATTTGGAACACCTTGCTCAACTCCAAGACTCTTCACCAAATTCTTCATCCATAGAACTTCATTTGCTACTTCTACCATCCTTTATACTCAGCTTCTATGGATGACAAAGCAATTGTATGTTGCTTCTTTGAACACCATGATTCTAGCTTATCTCCAATGTAGCACAAGTATCCATGAGTAGATCTTCTATCATATGTACTACCTACCCAATTTGCATCACTAAACACTTTGATTCTAGTGTCATAATTGAAACCATAGTACATACCTTCATTAGAAGTTCCTTTTATTTATCTTAGCACTCTTTGTGCTGCAATCAAATGAGTTTTCTTTGGATAATGCATAAATTGTGATAAAACACCAATTGCATATGAAAGATATAGCCTTATCAAGGTAGCATAAATCAAACTACCTATCTTTAAACTCTTCAACTCCATACCTACTTAGCTTATGATTTACCTCCAATGGGGTTGTTGAGGTTTTGCAATTTCCCATGTTAAACTCTAACAAAATATTCTTCAAATACCTCATGCATCTTTGATTTTCCTTTCCTTGTCTTCACGACTTCTTCAAAATCTGCATGAATATTATTTCAACATGTAAACCATGTATTTTGTTCATCAAATATCACATCTTTGGAAAAAGAAATTTTTTTGTAGATGGACTCCACAACATGTAAATCATCACATCCTATGAAGACATACTTTTTTGCTTTAGGTTCTAGCTTATGTCTCAATTGAGATGGAACATAAGCATATGCCAAACATTCAAATATTTTGCAACGATCAAGAGTGGGTTTCATATTCCACCATGCTTCATAAGGGGTTGTACCATCCAAAGATTTACAAGGTAACCTATTTACAAGATAGGTTGTTGTGTTAACAGCTTCTACCCACAAGTAATAATGGCAATTCTTCTCCTTCATCATGGATCTAGCAAATTCCACAAGTGTTCTATTCCTCCTTTTTGCAGCTCCATTTTGTTGAGGAGAGTACCTGCAAATTACTTCTCTTTTTATACCTGCATTCCACAAGTAATCATTAAACTCTTTGGAGAAATCTCTCCCCCTCCATCTAACCTCAATCTTTTGAGTTTTGATCCTATAATACTTTATGCATATGCATGATAATATTTAAATGTATTGATCACTTCATAAAGTACCTTACTTAGAAGTGTACTTCCATCCTTTGTGTTTATTGATCCATTTCTCTGCACTTTATGTTTGGTATTGTCTCTTGTTTGAATTGTATGTCTATTGAACTTTTCTTCCATGTCATTCATCAAGGCATTGTTGCCACTCAGGTGATTGCAACATTGAGAGAACTCTTTGATTGTAGTTCTAATTGTAATTGCCATTTTTCTAATTATTGTGCCAACATGCATTTGCCAAGTGGTTTGTTTTACCACAAATCCAACAATCTTTGCAAGTCTTTATTCTTTCTACCTCTTCCTCTACCTCTGCTAGTTCCTTTACCTTTAGTAAAGTTAGCTTGGTTTGAGGTGCCTTCTTCTTTATTTGATTGTTGCTTACCTTTAGCATTCTTCCTCTTGTACTTTGAATACACAACATGACCTGCAGTTTTCTCATTCTCTCCTTTAATATCCTATTCAAATGTTAGCATGTGTCCTAACAAATGATTTAGATCTAGAGTGAAATGATTTGATGATAATTCAATCAACAATATGAAAGGCTTCCACCTTTCATCTCCTCTTAATCATGTAAGGATCTATCTTACCAATTTATTTTCTTCAACATCTTCATTAACTACACCTAATCAATCTACAATATCTTTCATCTTTGTTACATAATCAGAAATTGGTTGTCAAGCTTTCTTTTTTAAGGTTGTGAATTCTGCCCATAGTGAAGCCTTCCTTGTATTTTGGAATTTTTCCTCCAAGGCATTCCATATATCAGTTGCAATCTCTAACCTTCTTATATGTGGCAAGAGATATTCATTGATAGCCATGTAGATAATGCTCCTTGCTTGAGCATCTTTCCTCATCCAACTCTTCTAATCTACAAGTTCTTCCCTAGTTGGAAGACTAGGATCTTTAAATTCTAGCCTTTCTTCTTCTCCTATGATGTATCCCATAAATTCTTTGCCCATAAGATGAGCTTCCATTCTCATAGACCATGCTAGATATTTTTCTCTATCAAGCTTCTCTATCTCGATGCTTTCTCCCATCCTTATGTTACTTGTTTTAAGAAATAAGTCTTCAATAATTAAGATTATATTGTTGGAGTTAATTCTTAGCTTTTAATGATCCTTTTGAATGTCCTTTGTATCTTTCTAAAGTTCTTTTGCAAAAATTTAGCCTTGCAATCCTTTCTTCAACTCCAATTGAAAATTTGTAGTAGTTTGGACTTTTCTCTTCAGTCTCTTGACTTGATCTTCTTCTCTAGCTCTAATGCCACTCATAGACCTTCAAACCTCCAATTTCTTATCTACCTTGACTTAAGAACATGTCTATGTCAAGTATAGACAAGAAGTTACATCAATTACTTCAAAAATTTCCAAGCTTAAGGCTAAAATATATTTCCTTCTTCAACTCTAAATATTTGTTCTTCAAATAGTCTTCCTCAAGATTCAACTTCATTACCTACAAATGTTATGGATTTCAATGTTTTGAATTGCATAAGAATCATTTTTTTATCCTTCTCCAACCTTAAGGTATAATACACCTTTGATTAGACTGATTAAAACTTTGATTCATCACTAAAATCAAAAGTATGATTGCAACTAATGTTCATAAATGGCAACTTTGACATAGGCAACTTCTACCTCTGATTTCTCTCAAACTATAACCCATTTAATAAAATGATTTTGACCATATTTTCCTCATCTCTCAACTTAGATTTCTGGTGCTTAAACACAAAAAAAATTACATGCATCACTAAGAACTTAGCAAAACATTAATCAATGAGATGTCCCATTTCTGAGTCTCCACTTTAGAGATTTGACATATGAATGTTCTTATGAACCATACACACACTATGAGAGGAATTAGGACATGAAACGTTAACCATATCTTGGTTTACTATTGAATTAGATATGTGTACAAGGATTTCTTATCCACATGATCATCCTAAGAGAAATATGAATTAGATTGAACTCTAATATTAAAACTTTCACTCGACACTTCTATCTCTACTGTTGGTGCATTTTACCCAAGCCTACATGCTTGATATTATTTGATTTATGTTCATTTGTAGTCATATGTGTAGTCATGTGAACAGCTCTTGTAAAATAGTACATTTTATCTCTTGTAATTGTGAAAGACAAAAAAAGAAAAAGAATGGCTTACCTCATCCATGATGTAAAAAGAAAACTCGTGGGTCTAACTACCTAAAACCACAAATTAGTGAGCTGAGGGAATATTTCCTAACTTTGGGGATCACTTTTAGGTGGATCCATTCGAATTCGACTTCAAAATTCCCTCCAAAAGAAGCTATAAAAAAAGCAAGAAGGAAGTGGTGATTAGCAAGCCTTGTATGTTGAAGTTAGAGGTCTGTGAAATCATGCAAACAGTACAAGGAAGAAGAAGAAGCTTGGAGCACAACACACAAAATTGAATGTATTACTACAGAATTTACAAAAGATAAGTAGCCCATTAGGGCAATAGGTGTATATACAAGGGGGGGGAAAAAAACCTCCTCAAGGGGGAAAAAAGTGCCTCGGCGGTCCTAGTGTGTTCACACACATCACCCAGGAGTGATGCGGTGAAAAAGGAGCTGGCATTCATGTATAAGGAAGTGCCAAGCTATGTGGAAATCACTCCACAAAAGGAAGTAAGCCCAAAGCTTTGCGGAAAGCTTCAAACTTCTCCCTAGGCAGAGCCTTCATGAAAAGGTTTGCAATGTTCTCCTGTGTGGGCACATATGCCAAGCTGATCTCCCCAGCAGAGAACCTCTCTCTGACATAATGATAACGCACCTCAATGTGCTTAGTGCGAGCATGGAACACAGGGTTCCTCGCAACTGCCAATGCACTCTGACTGTCAGTGAAGATGGTGATGGCAGATGATTGACCAACACCCAAATCAGCCATAAGGCATCTGAGCCACACACACTCAACAGCCGCTGTGAAAGCTGCCCTATACTCAGCCTCACAACTGGAAGTGGCCACAGTAGGCTGCTTCTTGCTCAACCAAGATATACATGAGCTACCAAGCATGAAGCAAAAGCCACTAGTCTGCCTCAGCTTCTGTACCTGGAGTTGTAACAGTTGCAAGTGTGATAGGATGTTTTTCAACACCCTGCACAATGTTCCACAGTCCTTTTGCAACCAATACATGTCGCATCATATAAGCCCATAATGGGTAGTTGGTACCATCCAACTTATCCTCAACATCCAACATACAGAATACATCACTACTTTCAGCCATGGCCGGTGACTTAAATACCTTGATGTAAAAAATTGACTGTATCTCAAAAAGTTGAACAGAACTACCCAGACGAATTCCACTAGACCTGAAGTAGACTCCCAGAAGATTATACTAGCAAAGAGAAATTGGTATATATCTTTGGCACAAAAAGATGAAATAGCTTGCACAAGCGCTACGATATGCATTCGGAGGCCGAAACGAGCTCAGATCGCGATTTCGACACCATGCAGCAAAACTATTTTGATCTCTGAAACCCCCTGAGTATGCTCACCAAATTTCATGTGAATCTGAGAGTGCAAACGGAGAGGTGTAGACGACGCCCTAGATGAAGCGGCGACCTGCTCTGATACCAATTGTTGGAGTTAGACATCTACGGAAGCACGCAAACAGCACAAGGAAGAAGAAGAAGCTTGGAGCACAACACACAATACTGAATGTATTACTAGAGAATGCACAAAAGATAAGTATTCCATTAGGGCAATAGGCGTATATACAAGCCGGGGGAAAAAAACCTCTTAAAGAGGGAAAAAAGTGCCCTGATGGTCCTCGTGTGTTCACACACATCACTACCTAAATATATCAACATTGTACGCGACCACTTCATGTCATTTTGTAGAGATTGAAGAGCTTACTCCATAGCTCTATCATTCTACTCCCATTATGCAAATATCCATTGTCAATGTGGTTGTAATCATATGTGAATCTATACATTCATCATTCTCTACTTCTCTGTTTGGTTCTCTGCTATACTCACTCATAGCAGTAACTTCAGAAGCTCATATCTCACGCTCTACGCAACCTTTTTCAGATTTTTAAAATGGATTGTATTGCTCTTTAAGTCTAGTTTTTGTATAAAAGCTTTCATGGTCATTGGATTTACAGCATTGGAGAAATCTGCATTTTGGAACTCACTGGTCTATCTCTGTAGAGCCCCGAGAATGGCGGGCATGTTCCAAATTTTGATAAAACTTTTTCTCACTGCTCAATTGATGAATTGAGGTATTTTAACTTGTCTTGGGAAGTTTGCTAAGTCTATTTTCTATGCCTAAAAGGAATTTTTCTAATTCCTACCAGGTTGAGAGCACTGTTCATTTTTTCTAGCATGTGTATGTTCAAAAATAGCAAGTTTTGGGAGCTAATCATTTTGCAACTAGTCTGTCTTGACTTAAACTTTTGAGATACATGTTCCAAAGTACTTGGCTGATATTTTGGTGTATTTAGGAAGCTCAAAATTTATACTAATCAACTCTGAAGTCTCAGTTGGCTGGTGTGAATCCGATTGTAGTAGCACCAACTCATCTTCGAATTGCATCCACCATCTCTCTCCACAGTGGTATCCGAGCATGGTCAAGCAACATGGGAGATGGATTTCCATCAACAATTGACAAATTGGATCTAAATAGCTACCCAGCATGGTCTCTAAGGATGGAGGCTTACCTTCAGGGGAGGAATATATATGGATTCATATCTGGAGATGAAGCAATGCCAACCATGAGGAACAAAGGGAAACCATCACATGATGAAGTGGAAAGACTTTCAAATTGGTGTTCGAAGGATGCACTTGCAAGATCCTATATTCTAAACTCAATCTCTGATTTTCTTTTACCTCATGTCAAGGGATGCAAGACATCAAGAGAGACCTGGAATGCACTTGCTTCTTTCTTCTCCTCCAACACTCGAGCAAGGAAGAACCAATTGTGGATGGAGTTCACAACATTGACGAAAAGCTAGAAGCAAAGTGTGACTGATTATGTCACAAAGATGAAAGAGATTTTCGACCAACTTGGAAGCATTGGAGAGGTGATTGAAGAGGAGAAAATCATTAGACAAATCATAAATGGAATCAAAGTAGATCACAAGTGGGATGGATATGCATGTACCCAACCTCAACACACTCATGGGTCAACTCTTCACTCATGAAGCAAAGATTAGCAAAGGTGGTGAGTCCTCAAGAGGTAATCAAACTTTTGCCTTATATTATGATAAAGCTAAGGTCAAGGACAAGTCAAAGAATAGGAAGAATGAAGATGAAGGTAGCTCTTTCCAAGCAAACTTTGCAGGTAGAGGAAGAGGTAGAGGAAGAGGCAGAGGTGGAAAGCAAGGCAGGGGGAGATTCTGTTGATATATTTAGGTAGTGATGTGTGTGAACACTCTAGGACTGCCGGGGCACTTTTTTCCCTCTTTAGGAGGTTTTTTTCCCCCGGCTTGTATATACGCCTATTGCCCTAATGGGCTACTTATCTTTGTACATTCTCTAGTAATACATTCAGTCTTGTGTGTTGTGCTCCAAGCTTCTTCTTCTTCCTTGTGCTGTTCGCGTGCTTCCGCAGACGTCCAACTCCAACAATTGGTATCAGAGCAGGTCATCGCTTCTTCTAGGGCGCCGTCGACACTCCTCCGTTTGCAGTCTCAGATTCGCACGAAATTTGGTGAGCATACTCAGGGTGTTTCCGAGATCAAAACATCTTTGCTCTGTGGTGCCAAAATCGCGATCTGAGCTCGTTTCGGCCTCCGAATGCACTATCGTAGAGCTTGTGCAGGCTATTTCGTCCTTTTGTGCCAAAGGTATATACCAGTTTCTGTTCGCCAGTTTAAGCGTCTCGAAGTCTGCTACAGGTATAGCAGAACTCGTTTGGGCAGTTCCGTTCAACTTTTTTAGATACAGTCAATTTTCTGCATCAAGGTATTTTAGTCACCGGCCATGGCTGAAAGCAGTGATGTATTCCGTATGTTGGCTGTTGAGGATAAGTTGGATGGTACCAACTACCCATTATGGGCTTATATGATGCGACATGTACTGGTTGCAAAAGGATTATGGAACATTGTGCAGGGTGTTGAAAGACGTCCTGTTACACCTGTAACGACAGGTACTGCAAATACAGGTGTTGGAGCTGATGAAGATGGTGTCGAAGATGATATTCCGCAAATTCCTGTTCGTGCTGCTGTTTCTGTTGCACCTACTGCAGAGCAGATTCGTTGGGATGGCAGAGATGCCCAGGCACATGCATTGATAGCTTTGTCTGTCAAACGTGCCATTATTCCTCACATTCGCTCTTGCAGAACAGCAAAGGATGCTTGGGATACACTTACCACTTTGTACCAGGCTAGGAATGAGGCTCGTGTTGCTTACCTCCGAAAACAGTTGGAGAGTGAGCACATGAATGAAGGTGATTTTATGGACAGTTTTCTTACAAAGATCAAAGACCTGAAGGAACAATTGATTTCTGCTGATGAGGTTATACCAGATAGCTCACTTGTGCAGACCGTTCTGAATGGTCTTCCTGATTCATATCAGAGTTTTGCCTCTACTCTTCGGTTGATGATGAAAGGCAATCCGAATGCCTTGTCATTTGAGGAATTAGTCTCTGTTCTATTGCAAGAAGATCAGTCCAGGCAGAACAGGTCCATTATGCGTGTTGCAGATCAAGCTTTCCTGGCTAGTCAGAAAGGCAAAGGAAAATGGAGCTCTTCTACTAGTAAGCAGAAATCTGCAAATGCTGCACATTCAAAGAACCAAGACAAAGATGAGAAAAAATCAGAAAAGCAGAAATTGTTTTGTAAGTACTGTAAAGGCAATGATCATATCATAAAGAACTGTCCAAAACTGGCTGCTAAAGAGGCAAAGAAGAAAGAGGCTGGAATGGTTGTTACAGAGGCCTCTACACCAAAAACAGAGTCTGCAAATCTTGTGCAGGAAGAAGAATGGGCGTTTACTACTGTCTGCAGTTTTGACCCATCTTCTCCTGATCAGTGCATGTCTGCAGTAGACTCAGATGTTTGCCAGTACTTTGACAGTGGGGCGACCAAACATATTACCTCGCAGCGCAGTTTCTTCTCTTCACTTGAGCCTGCTCCTACAGGGAATACTGTCACATGCGCCAATAACTCCTCTTATCCTGTTATGGGAGTTGGTAAGATCATTCTGACTACTGCTGATGGTAGTTCTTTCACTTTGTCAGATGCTTTATTTGTGCCAGGGATCAAAAAGAATCTGTTATCAGTTTCTGCATTAGCCAAGATTGGCTTGGTTGTGAAATTTGTTGATGACAGGTGTACAGTCCATGATCTCTCAAATAGCGATGTGATTATTGCTTCTGGCATTTTATGTTGCGGGCTGTATAAGCTCATAGACTATGAAAGATCTGTGAATGATTCGGCATGTGCAGTTCATGATTCTCAGGCTATATCAGATGCAAAGCTTTGGCATGCACGCTTTGGTCATCTGAATTTTGCTAGTTTGTTACGCCTGCAGAAATCTGAAATGGTGTCCTCTTTGCCCAAACTTGAGGCACCTGGAAAACATGTTTGTGAAGGCTGTATTTTGGGCAAAATGCAGCGTTCTTCCTTTCCAAAAGATGGTTCAGTTCGGGCTACGCAGAAATTGCAGCTTGTACATAGTGATGTCTGTGGTCCTATGTAGACACCCTCTTTTGGAAATTACCTTTACTTCATGACTTTCATTGATGATTTTTCCAGGCATGCATGGGTATATCCACTCAAAGCAAAGTCCGAAGTGTTCATGTGCTTCAAACAGTTTTTGGTTTTAGCTGAAAATCTGTCAGCATGTAAAATGGGCACCCTTCGTTCTGATGGAGGAGGGGAATATATGTCTTCAGATTTTAATGCATTTCTGGCTGAACGTGGGATAAAACACCACTGTACAGTGCCGTATACACCTCAACAGAATGGAGTTGCTGAACGAAAGAACAGGTCACTCATGGAGATGGCGAGGTGCATGGTCAAAAGTCAGGCTTTACCATATAGTTTCTGGCTTGAGGCTGTCATGTGTGTAGCATATGTATTGAACAGGTGTCCCACTAAAGCGTTGCAGTCTATCACTCCATATGAGGCTTGGCATGACCGCAAGCCATCTGTTGCTCATCTGCGTGTTTTTGGTTGTTTGGCATATGCATTAGTGCCTGAACAACATCGCAGAAAATTGGATGATAAGGCAGTAAAATGTATTTTTGTTGGGTACAGTTCTGAAAGTAAAGGCTATCGTCTGTATTATCCACAGACTAAACGCATTCTGGTTAGCCGTGATGTTGTCTTTGTGGAAGATACTATTCAGCCATTGCTTTCATGTACTAAGGAGACATCTGTTAGCTCCAAAGACATGTATGATACTTTGATGCCTCTTTTTACAGGTGGACAGGCTAGTGCTGGTCCTAATGAGGCAACTTCTCAGCCTTTGCAGGTTTCATATGATGATGCAGATCATTCCATTTCTGATGCAGATTTACATGATGCACTTGTTGATGAGAGAGCTGATATTGAGCAGGCAAAAACTATGCCAAAATGGCTGGTGCAAACTTTGCGTGACAGCAAATTAGATGCACCTTTGTCATATCGTACTCGTTCAGGCTCTCATAGTGCCTCCTTTGCATCAGATTGCTATGCTATGGCTGCATCTAGTCTCTGTGATGAGAATGAGTCTGTTTCTTTTGATGAAGCACAAAATTCAGAAAATTGGATGGCTGCTATGCAATCTGAATATGATGCTATAATGAAGAATGGTACATGGTCTTTATGTGACTTGCCTCCTGGCAAGAAGGCCATTGGCACTAAGTGGGTATACAAGCTGAAGCGTAAACCTGATGGTACAGTTGACAGGTATAAGGCTAGGCTTGTTGCAAAGGGTTATGCGCAGGAAAGAGGCATTGATTTTGATGAGACCTTTGCACCTACATGCCGTATGACTACTGTTTGGAGCATTTGTGCACTTGCAGCCCATCATGGTTGGAATGTACATCAGTTGGACATTAAAACAGCATTTCTGAATGGTGACTTGCATGAAGAAGTGTATGTTTTTCAGCCCCGTGGCTTTGTGCACAAAGGGCATGAAAACCAGGTGTGCATGTTAAAGAAGGCGTTATATGGTTTAAAGCAAGCACCACGTGCTTGGTATGAGAAGATACATGCCTATCTGATTGCACATGGTTTTGAGAACAGTCCAACTGAAAGCACCTTATATGTTAAACGTGCTAATGATGTGCTTCTGATCATTGTTGTCTATGTTGATGACATGCTGCTCACTGGTCCTATTGAGACACATATTGCTGATTTTAAGGCTGATTTGCATGCCTCATTTGAGATGTCTGATTTGGGGCATTTGCATCACTATTTGGGCATTCAGTTTATGCACGTTGATGGTGGAATGGCTTTGTGTCAAACGAAATATATTGACACATTATTGCAGCGTTTTGGCCTTGAAGACTGTAAGCCTATTGCCACTCCTATGGAGACAGGTTTACGATTGAGTCTTCATGATGCTGGAGATGCATTTGATGTTGTTCTCTATCAGCAGGCTGTTGGATGCTTGATTTACTTATGCATTACTCGGCCAGATATTCAGTTTGCTGTCTCACAGATGAGCAGGTTTATGCATTGCCCAGGAGTCACGCATTGGAAAGCGATTAAGCGCATCTTTCGCTACTTGAGTGGTACTCGGCTACTTGGGTTGTTTTATCCCAAGGGGGGATCACTACCGCCAGATTTGCATGCTTTTTCTGACTCAGATTGGGCTGGTTGCTATGACACTCGTGTGTCCACCAGTGGTTTTTGCTTCATGCTTGGTAGCTCATGTATATCTTGGTTGAGCAAGAAGCAGCCTACTGTGGCCACTTCCAGTTGTGAGGCTGAGTATTGGGCAGCTTTCACAGCGATTGTTGAGTGTGTGTGGCTCAGACGCCTTATGGCTGATTTGGGTGTTGGCCAGTCTTCTGCCACCACCATCTTCACTGACAGTCAGAGCGCATTGGCAGTTGCGAGGAACCCTGTGTTCCATGCTCGCACTAAGCACATTGAGGTGCATTATCACTATGTCAGGGAGAGGTTCTCTGCTGGGGAGATCAGCTTGGCATATGTGCCCACGCAGGAGAACATTGCAGACCTTTTCACGAAGGCTCTGCCTAGGGAGAAGTTTGAAGCTTTCCGCAAAGCTTTGGGCTTACTTCCTTTTGTGGAGTGATTTCCACATAGCTTGGCACTTGTTGGTGCAGACCAATCACCAATTGAAGGCTTGGAAGATCAAATGATGAAAGAAGAATCAATTCCTAGAGTGTGGAAGAAGATTACATTCAGAGAACAAGAGAAGTGTACACATATGTACATTAGTATAGTCATAGATGACTTAGATCTTTTGCCTAGTAAGAATCATGTACAAATTATCTATAAATATCTTGAGAAAAGTCGGGGAATGTATGAGAGCATATGTGACATGAGTTAGAAATCAAGAATGAGGGAGATAGAAGTCATGAGATAGAGAAAAAGATTTGTGTGTTAGCTCTCATCACTCAGTTGTAAATTCTCTGAGTAAATGAAAATTTTTGCGCCCGATATTTCTGCGTGTTCTCCTTCTACAGTAGATCAATTGTGAAATGCTTTTGTACAAGTCTAAGTTGAGAGTTGCTTGACCTCTGTGCAAAGTTTTAGCTTCCAATTGTAATCAGGCTGAGTGAATTAAGTGTAGGAACATTCATATGTGAAGTGTGTTCACTGGTTCCTAAAACAGGCGCAGATTTCGAAGTTAATGTTTTGATCATTTCTCCTAGCACAGTTTAAAGTTTTGCATGAGTGAAGGCTTAATCTTTAAGTTGAAAGATAAGCTACTTATGTCTAGAAGCATTTTGTAAAACGGGTTCTATTCAAGGAGAACCAAGTCTTAAAAGTTACAGGTGTAAAGTCGACTGTTTTGGATGACAGTTTCTGACATAGGTAACTTGAGAAGTTGATTTCTCAAGCTATACTTAATCTTTTGAAGAGATTCAACTTGGAGTAGATGCGCAAGCTCTAGCATATGATTCGTACAAAGTTTCATAAAAAACTTTACATGTTTTATAAGTCAATGTGAGGAAATAGTGCAGCAGACTTTTCTGTGTTTCATCTTCTTCACAGATTTGTTAATCTTTTGACAGTTAGCAATTGATCCTCTAAACTAGTGGAGTATTTGACTTATTCTTGGTATAGAGGTGCTCTAATCACAAGAATAAGTTGTTCTTTTGGAGATTAATATTCTCCATCAGTGGTATCAGAGCAGGAGACATCAATTTGAAGAAAGAAGGATCCCGACTGCTGCAGATTCAAGAAATTCAACACTTGAAGGACTAAGAAGTGAAAGCTTGGAGTCAAAGCTCAAGGAGAAGACTATTTAACATCAAGAAAAGCAAAAGGAGTCCAATTCGAAGTAAAGGTACATACATTGTTTGTAAAGCTTGAAGATTTCAATACACAGGTGGACATAAGATGGGAGAAAGCTTGCAGATTGATAAGCTAGATAGAGAGAACTATCCAGCATGGTCCATGAGGATGGAAGCACACCTCATGAGCAAAGACCTTATGGCATTCATTACAGGAGAAGAAGAAAAGCCTGAATTTTCATATCCTAGTATTCCAACTAGGGAGGAGCTTGCAATTTTGAAGACTTGGATGAGAAAGGATGCTCAAGCAAGGAGTATCATTTACATGGCTGTAAATGATTATTTGCTACCTCACATTAGAGGTTTGGAAAGTGCCACAGATGTTTGGAATGCCTTGGAAGAGCATTTCCAAAATACAACTAAGTCAAGGAAGTCCTCACTATGGGCTGAGTTCACAACCTTCAAGAAGAAGAGCTCACAATCAATTTCAGATTATGTGGCAAGGATGAAAGATATTGCAGATAGCTTGGGAGCAGTGGATGAAGACATTGAAGAGGAAAAGTTGGTAAGACAAATACTTACAGGTTTGAGAGGAGATGAGAAGTGGAAGCCTTTTATATTGTCCATAGAGTTGTCACTTGATCACTTTACTCCTGACCTTAATCAATTGCTAGGACATATGCTAACCTTTGAGCAGGATCTTAAAGGAGACAATGATAGAAGTACAAGTCAAGTTATGTACTCCAAGGACAAGAAAAAGAATGGCAAGGGAAAGCAATCGAATGATGATGAAGGGAATTCAAATCAAGCTAACTTCACAAAAGGGAAGACAAATTTCAGAGGTAAAGGAAGAGGAGGTAAGAACAAAGATAATGCTAAAGCTTGTTGGATTTGTGGCAGAACAAATCATTTGGCAAATGATTGTTGGTATAACAATCAAAATGGAGGATACAACAATCAGAATTATAATCAAAGAGGTAGAGGAGGCAGAAACCAAAGAGGCAACTTCAGAGGAAGAGGTGGTAGGACATCATATGGTAGAGGAGGTGGAAGAAACTTCCAATCTCAGTCCTACAACAATAATTATTACAATTATGCATCAGATCAGAAGGATGACATGACTCTTATCTTGAATGCAACTCATGAATCAATGGGAGAAGATCAAAGAGTGTTTTATATTGACTCAGGGTGTAGCAACCATCTGAGTGGGAATTTATCTTTGATGACTGATATGGAAGCTAAGGTGAATGGACATACAGTTCAAACAGGTGATAATACCAAACATAAAGTGGAGAGCATTGGATCAGTGAAGACAAAGAGTGGAAGTACACTTCTGAGCAAGGTACTTTATGTTCCTACTATTCCTAAAAATTTGATAAGTGTAGGGCAAATTGTGGAGAAAGGATATGAAGTAAGATTCACAAATGATGGTGTCTATGTACAAGATCCAAATCAGGGATATAGAACCATAATTGCAGGTAAAAAGGAAGGAAGATTGTTTACTCTCAAGGTCCAAGGTAATGTGGGACATGCATTATTTACCTATGGAGGTCAAAAGGTGTCTGAATTAGACCTATGGCATAAAAGGCTAGGTCATTTCAATGAGAGAGCTATAAAAGAGATGTCAAAGAATCAGGTGGTGCTTGGATTGCCAAATATTGAAGGGCAACATATGGTGTACAAGTGTGAAGCTTGTCAATTAGGTAAAGCACATAAGAGTTCTTATAACAAATCAGGGTACAAGTATTCAAATATGCTTGAATTGGTTCATACAGATGTATGGGGTCCCTCAAGGGACTATAGCATAAATGGATCCAGATATTATGTGTTGTTTGTTGATGATGCAACCAGGTGGATTACTTTGTATGTAATCAAGGATAAATCAGAAGTTTTCAAGACATTCAAACATTTTCATGTCTATGCAGAAAGGATCACAGGACAAAAGCTAAAGAGGTTAAGATCAGATGGAGGGGGAGAGTATTTCTCAAAAGAGTTTGATGATTATTTGTGGAATGCAGGTATCAAAAGAGAAGTGACTTGCAGGTACTCCCCTCAACAAAATGGAGTAGCAGAAAGGAGGAATAGAACTCTTGTAGAGTTTGCAAGAGCCATGATGAAGGAAAAGAATTGTCCAAATTACTTATGGGCAGAAGCCATTAACACTGCAACATACATTGTGAATAGGTTGCCTTGCAAAGCTTTGGATGGAGGAACCCCTTATGAAGCATGGTGGGGTAAGAAGCCTAGTCTTGATCATTGTAAAGTATTTGGATGTATTGCATATGCTTATGTTCCTTCACAATTAAGACATAAGCTAGAACCAAAAGCAAAGAAGTATGTGTTTATTGGATATGATGATAGACAGATGGGTTACAGGTTGTGGAGTCCATCCACAAAGCAATTTCTTGTTACTAAAGATATGACATTTGATGAGCAAAATATGTGGTATACAGGATCACCAAATGAGTATACAGGTGTTGAAGAAATTCAGAGAAAAGGAAAGGCAAAGGTAAAAATATGTGAAGAAATTGTTGATGAAATTGACTCTAGATGTAGAGTACAGGATCATGTAGAAGAAGGGCCAAGATTTGATCCAGAATCAAATGAGGCTGAAACTTCAAGAAGTGCAGAAATTAGAAGATCTACAAGGGAAAGGAAAGAACCTATAAGGTATAGTTATGATACATCTTTCCTAACAACAAAAGATTATGCATACATTGTAAAGACAGAAGAAGATCCAACCACTTATGAAGAAGCCAAAGGTAAACAGAATTGGAGAAAGGCAATGCAGGAAGAGTATGATGCTCTACTTGAAAATGAAACTTGGGAACTAGTACCAAGACCAAAGAATCAGAAGGTCATTGGATGTAAGTGGGTATATAAAACAAAGAGGTTTGCAGATGGTAAGGTGTCTAGATACAAGGCTAGACTTGTGGTCAAAGGTTATGCCCAAACTTATGGGGTAGATTATGATGAAACTTTTAGTCCTGTTGCTAAGATGTCTACAATTAGAACATTGATTGCTATTGCTGCTTGTAAGGGATGGAAATTATCACAATTGGATGTGAAAAATGCATTTCTAAATGGATACATTGCAGATGAAGTATATATGGAGCAACCAGAAGGCTTCATGGAATCAATTGGATCAGATTATGTGTGTAAGCTCAAGAAAGCTTTATATGGATTGAAGCAAGCCCCAAGAGCTTGGAATTACAGATTGGTCAAGTTCTTGAATGAATGTGGATTTCAAGCATCAAAGGCAGATAGTAGCTTGCTAGTGAAGGCAAGTGAAAATGGATACATTTATATGTGCATTTATGTTGATGATATTATTGTTACAGGAACAGATGCTCAAGGAATCAATGAACTCAAGAAGCAAATAGAGAAGGAGTTTAAGATAAGTGACTTGGGAAACTTATCTTATTTTCTAGGAATGCAGATTGTGTATACTCAACATGGAGTATATGTTTCACAAGAGAGATATTTGAAGAATCTTCTAGTTAAGTTTAACATGGAAGATTGCAAGACCTCAACCACACCATTGGAGGTAAATCATAAATTAAGCAGGTATGGAGGTGAAGAATTCAATGACATGAAGAAATATCAGAGTTTAGTAGGTAGTCTAATCTATGCTACCTTGACAAGGCCAGATTTATCATATGCAGTAGGTGTGTTGTCACAATTCATGCATTGTCCAAAGAAGACTCATTGGATTGCAGCCCAAAGGGTACTCAGATATATCAAAGGAACCTTAAGTGAAGGTTTGTATTATGGTTTCACTTCTGACACAAGAATCAAAGTATTTAGTGATGCAGATTGGGCAGGTGACTCAGATGATAGAAGGTCTACTCATGGATATCTATGTTATGTTGGAGACAAGTTAGTGTCTTGGTGTTCAAAGAAGCAACATACAGTTGCTTTATCATCCACAGAAGCTGAGTATAAGGGAATGGTAGAAGCTGCAAAGGAAGTGATATGGTTGAAGACCTTGATGAAAAGTTTTGAGATTGATCATAGTACTCCAATAATTTTTGGAGACAATATGAGTTCTTTGTATTTGGCAGCTAACCCTGTTTTTCATGCCAGGACTAAGCATATAGAGATTCAGTATCATTTCTTGAGGGAAAAGGTACTAGATAAAGAGATTGAAGTGATGTATATTCCAACAAAAGAACAAGTGGCAGATATGATGACAAAGAGTCTGGATGGACCCAAATTACAAAGGTTCAAAGACATGGCAAGTATAAAGAAGACAGAGAAAATCTCAATTGATGATTGAGGGGGAGCTGTTGGTGCAGACCAATCACCAATTGAAGGCTTGGAAGATCAAATGATGAAAGAAGAATCAATTCCTAGAGTGTGGAAGAAGATTACATTCAGAGAACAAGAGAAGTGTACACATATGTACATTAGTATAGTCATAGATGACTTAGATCTTTTGCCTAGTAAGAATCATGTACAAATTATCTATAAATATCTTGAGAAAAGTCGGGGAATGTATGAGAGCATATGTGACATGAGTTAGAAATCAAGAATGAGGGAGATAGAAGTCATGAGATAGAGAAAAAGATTTGTGTGTTAGCTCTCATCACTCAGTTGTAAATTCTCTGAGTAAATGAAAATTTTTGCGCCCGATATTTCTGCGTGTTCTCCTTCTACAGTAGATCAATTGTGAAATGCTTTTGTACAAGTCTAAGTTGAGAGTTGCTTGACCTCTGTGCAAAGTTTTAGCTTCCAATTGTAATCAGGCTGAGTGAATTAAGTGTAGGAACATTCATATGTGAAGTGTGTTCACTGGTTCCTAAAACAGGCGCAGATTTCGAAGTTAATGTTTTGATCATTTCTCCTAGCACAGTTTAAAGTTTTGCATGAGTGAAGGCTTAATCTTTAAGTTGAAAGATAAGCTACTTATGTCTAGAAGCATTTTGTAAAACGGGTTCTATTCAAGGAGAACCAAGTCTTAAAAGTTACAGGTGTAAAGTCGACTGTTTTGGATGACAGTTTTTGACATAGGTAACTTGAGAAGTTGATTTCTCAAGCTATACTTAATCTTTTGAAGAGATTCAACTTGGAGTAGATGCGCAAGCTCTAGCATATGATTCGTACAAAGTTTCATAAAAAACTTTACATGTTTTATAAGTCAATGTGAGGAAATAGTGCAGCAGACTTTTCTGTGTTTCATCTTCTTCACAGATTTGTTAATCTTTTGACAGTTAGCAATTGATCCTCTAAACTAGTGGAGTATTTGACTTATTCTTGGTATAGAGGTGCTCTAATCACAAGAATAAGTTGTTCTTTTGGAGATTAATATTCTCCATCAGCACTTCCTTATACATGAGTGCCAGCTCCTTGTTCACCGCATCACTCCCAGGGGGGATTTGTTGATATATTTAGGTAGTGATGTGTGTGAACACTCTAGGACTGCCGGGGCACTTTTTTCCCTCTTTAGGAGGTTTTTTTCCCCGGCTTGTATATACGCCTATTGCCCTAATGGGCTACTTATCTTTGTACATTCTCTAGTAATACATTAAGTCTTGTGTGTTGTGCTCCAAGCTTCTTCTTCTTCCTTGTGCTGTTCGCGTGCTTCCGCAGACGTCCAACTCCAACAGATTCCAATCATCTCAACCTTGCAATATATGTGGCTTATCTAATCATACTATTGAAGAATGTTTCAAGAACTTGAGGAACTCAAGAGGAAGAGGATTCAATAGAGGTGGCTACGGATCAAATAGACGTAGATACAATGGATGGTACAACAACAACTACTACAACAACAATTACAACAACAACAACTATCAAAGTGTCCATAGAGGAAGAAGAGACTACAATAACTATGCAGAAGACCAAAGTCAAGAAGATTCATTATCGATTATGAATCTATCAGTGAAGAAGGGTAAGGATGAGATCACATCTTTTACATTGATTCGGGATGCTCAAATCATGTAGCAAGAAATGTGGCTTTACTTTTTGATTTGGAAGATCCTCATAACAAGCATGAAGTGCAAATAGGAGATGACACAAAGCACTCAGTAGAGAAGATAGGTAATGTGAAGACATCATATGGGAATATGAACCTCTTAAGCAAAGTCTTGTATGTCCCTACAATTAGAGGCAGATACAATGGAGGATACAACAACAACTATCAAAGTGGATATAGAGGAAGGAATGACTACAACAATTACACTGAGGATCAAAGTCAAGAAGACTCACGTCTTCTCAGGAACTTATCATTGAAGTAGGGTAAGGATGATTACCATGTCTTTTATATTGACTCAGGATGTTCCAATCATGTATCAAGAAATGTAGCATTGCTCTCTGACCTAGAAGATCCCAAGAACAAAATGAAGTGCAGATAGGTGATGATAGAAGGCATTCAGTGGAAAAGGTAGGTAATGTCAAGACATCAGCTGGAAATATGAATCTTCTAAGCAAGGTATTGTATGTACCTACAATAGCCAAGAATTAGACAAGTGTTAGACAAATTCTGGAGAAAGTATTGCAGGTTAGATTCACAAGACATGGAGCATATGTGGAAGACCCCAAGCAAGGGTTCAAAAGGATAGCTAAAGGAGATAAGATAGGAAGACACTTCACTTTTCAAGTGGAAGACACCAAGAACATAGCATTGTTTAGCTATAGATCTCAAACACTCTTTGAATTAGAGGTATGGCATAAAAGGCTTGCTCATATTGGTTAAAGACTTTTGAAACAAATATGCAGGGATCAATATGTACTTGGATTGCCAAACATCACAAAGCAACATATGATCTACAAGTGTGGAGCTTGTCAATTTGGCAAGGCACATAGACAACCTTTCAAAAGGAAAGGCTATATTCATCAGGAGCTATTGGATCTTGTACACACAAATGTGTGGGGGCCAAGCAAAGAACCTTCCATTTTAGGTTCAAAATATTATGCATGTTTTCTTGATGATTGCAGTAGGTGGAAAATACTATACTTTATGAAACATAAAGATGAAGTTTCCAATTGTTTCAGAGGATATCTTGCACTTGTAGAGAACCAAACAGGTAAATGTCTCAAGGGACTTAGATCAAATGGTGGTGGAGAATACTTCTCAAATGAATTTGATACTTTCCTTCAAGAAAGAGGTATCAAAAGAGAGGTAACAACCAGGTACACACCTCAACTCAATGGAGTAGCAAAAAGGAGGAACAAGAACATAGTTGAAGCAGCTAGATCTATGCTAATGAAAAGAACCTACCTAATTATCTTTAGGCAGAGGCTATATCAACAGCCACATACCTTGTAACAGACTTCCATCTAAATCTTTAGATGGTATGACTCCATTTGAAGTGTGGAATGGAAGAAGACCAAGCCTAGATCATTGTAAAATCTTTGGATGTTTAGCCTATGCTCATATTCCTTCTCAAGTAAGAGGGAAATTGGATCCCAAAGCAGAGAAGTGTGTTTTTATTGGATATGAACAAAATCAAAAAGGATAAAGATTGTATAATTCCACTAACAAAGGCTTTGTAGTTAGTAGGGATGTAGTCTTTATTGAAAATAAATCTTGGTTTGATGATGACAGGAAAGTGAAGCTACCCTATGACCTGGAAGAAGACTTCCCATCTCTTCCAACAAAGGAACCAAAGCGTCATGAACATAGTGATTCTGAAGATGACATGCGAGAATTGGAAAAATTGAAGCTATGGAAAAAAAAATGGAAAGCTAAGGTGCAAGACCTAGCTCAGGGACCATAAAGCTCTCTACAACCAATCAGAAGGTCAATGAGAGAAAAGAATACATCCTTGGTCACAAAACATTCAATCTACATGACTAAGGATCTCAACCATGAAGAACCTACATCTTATGAAGAAGCTCAAAGCAAGAAGGAGTGGAGAGAAGAAATGGATGAAGAAATGGAAGCTCTCATGGACAATGACACACGAGAACTTGTTCCTAGCAAACCATCAATGAAGATAATTGGATCAAGATGGATTTATAAAGTAAAAAGGAATCTAGATGGGAGTATCAATAGATATAAGGCAAGGTTAATAGCCAAGGGGTTTGCTCAAACCCATGGAATAAACTATGAAGAGACCTTCTCACTTGTAGCTAAAATGCATACCATTAGAATAGTTGTTAGCATTGTCGCATCTAGGAATTGGAAGCTCTATTAATTAGATGTAAAAAATGCATTTCTCAATGGATGGATTTTAGAAGAAGTCTATATGGCACAACCTCCTGGTTATGAAGATGCACATCATCCCAATTATGTGTGCAAATTGAAAAAGGCCTTGTATGGGTTGAAGCAAACTCCAAGACCTTGGAATCATAGAGTAGTGACCTACTTGCAGGATCAAGGATTCAAGGCTAGCAAAGCAAATACATCCTTATTCATCCAGAAGAATGGATCTGAATTTGTTTATCTCTCTGTATATGTTGATGATATCATAATCTCAAGAAATGATATCAATGGAATCAATCAGGTAAAAGTGTGTATGAAGTATGAATTCAAAATTGGTGATCTTGGACCTCTCACATACTTCCTTGGACTTGAACTTGTTTGTATAGATTCTGGTATCTACATCACTCAAAGGAAGTATGTACATGACATGCTCTCTAAATTCAAAATGGAAAATACTAAGTGTGCAGGTACACGCATGGAGATGAATCATAAGCTAAGTGATTATGAGGGAGAATTCATTAAAGACATCACAAGCTATCAAAGCTTGGTAGGAAGCTTGAACTATGCAAATCTCACAAGGATGGATATATGTTATAATGTTAGCATACTCAGTCAATTCATGCACAAGCCAAGGAAGCCACACATGGAAGAAGCTATCCAGTGTTAACTTTGCATCGAGAGTTACCACGTATCGACTCGGAAGACCACAATAGAAGAAGTTCGTGGATTGAACCCACGACCAACCAAAAAACAAAATCTGATCTAGCCACATTACCCCACTAATCTAGTGGTTTAGCAATTGTTATGAGATAACAATTCACCTTTGAACCTGTGAAGCAAAAGCATATATTGCATGTCTCTGCATGTGATAAGTTGGATTCGAACCAAAGTACTTCTCACCGACAATATATGGACTATCCATAGCACCATCGGCTATGGTGTTTCAATCATGTTAGTTTTAATTTCCTGATTCCTTATATTTTAGCAAAAGAAGTAACTTCTACTAAAGCAAAGCAAGAGAGAGCAGGCAACGAATAATCATATATCTCCCACCCAGTCTACAATGAGTAACCCGATGGCTTATCTTTTATGAATATTTCCCAAGGATGAAAGGATTGAAGCTACAAGCATCTCTGGTTCTTTGGAACATCTTCTCATGGAAAATGGAAGGATGTACCTTAATCTGAAGAGAAGTATTTCATAATTTAATGTTTGATTTCAATACTTGTTCTTGCTCTTTGCCTTCCTGTAGACTGCATCTTATTATCTTTGAAGCCTGGTAGCAATCGTCATTTTTTACACTATTGATGTGAATTAATGAAAGCTTTATGGGAGAGCATAGACGTATTGAAACACTTATCAAGCACAAGCATGCATCTATGAATTATCGCATTGAAATGAAAGAATGATGGTGCATTTTTATTCTAAAAGGATGTTTTATACACAAAATAAGCTTTCCTCTCCCTTGAAAAAGATATTAGATGCACTCGATTTTGTGCATATGTATGGTTATATCTTTTTGAAAGGTAGCAAATAAAAAATTTGTGCATGGATGCTTGGATAAATGCATAGCAAGCTCAAGAGCTTCTTGATTTAGGTTTGTTGCATGAAAAGAAAACATGCCAACACATGCATGCACTCACATGCATCTACATGCAAGAACATGCATTTTCATATAACAAAGCATGGTTTTTTGCTGGTTTTTTGCTAAGTAGATGAGGAAGGAAATAGATGAGCACTTGTTAATGAACTCTCTTACTGATTCTACGCTATGGTGTGATACAAATCAAATAAAAGTTAAACAAAACTTACACTAAGTGAACATTTAAAGTTCAAAAGGTAGTTGTCATGTTCCATACATTACATCTCTTGTAAGAATGCAAAGTCTTAAGAAAACATAGAAGCTTTGAAAGAAATCTTAGGATTAGAGAGTTATTCCTAGGTTCAATTTAAGCTACATGTGGCTTAAGGGAAAACCCTAGTTAGGTAATCTTTAGGAATGGGAATACTTCCTAAAGATAAGCTATTCAATGAAATAGTATAGTTTGCTATTTCATTAATTGCATGTTGTTCTTATCATGTCCAAGAACTAGATCAATGGATTTTCCTTGACCCATGAAATTTTTCCAAAATAAGATACAAGTTCATAAATATATTAGGATTAGTACATGAAGATATCCTTTTAAACAATATCCCAAGAATAGAATCAATGAAAGCTTCGAGTTTTTTTCCAAGTACCTATCCTAGAAAAGAGAAAAGGACAAAATTATTAAATCTAAATCAGGTTAAAAAACATAAACATCTTCAAGATATGGATGTTTATTCAAGAAAACTTTTTAGAAAAATAACTTCTTGACATGCTAAAGTCTAGAAAAGGGTAGGATGCCTAACCCTAAAGGTGATTGTAATTGTAGCATGTCCAAGTTTTACCACGCACGAGGAGTAAAGCATTACCTTTCTTGAGACTCCAATATGGATGCACTAATTCAGGTTGAAAAAGTGTATCTTTTGGACAAGCTATTTATAAAGTTCAATAATTAAGGTCTTCCAAGATATTGATAGGCTATCATTTCTAGGAAAGAATCTTGATGATTCTTAAGTGATAAAGAAGATGATGAAGTGTTCATAATATAATTATTATACATTGGTTCAATAAACAAAAGATGATTTTACTTTATGCAATCAAAGCAGATATTCAAAGTATGTTTAAAGTATTGTAGTAACATCATACCATTGAACAATGATAATCATTTTTTTTTTCAAACTTAAGAATAGAAACACATATAAATGAAAGTTCAAAAGTCCAACTTTCATCACGAAATGGAAAACCATATTCAAAGGTAATCCCTTTGGACATAATTCCAACAATAAAGCTTTGAGAGTCTTGTCCAAACGTCAAGAATTTCTTTCAATAATCGTTAAAGTAGTGTAAAAGATTCCAAGATGAATCATTTACTCATGTTGTTGATTCCTTTTACAGCATCTCAAGTATTGAAAGAATAAACCGCTCTCTGGTAGTGAGCACAAAATTCTTCAAACTCATTAGACAGCAAGTAGCTCCCAAGAAGTCTTAAATCACTGGTAGTGGTACTTAAGTCAAATGATTGGTAAAAACTAAAAAGGTTTATCAATATTGATGGGATTCTTAGCTTTTGTAATCTAAAAGGAATTAGCGTATGCTCGGACTTGAGTTGAGGGAAAGATCTCTGTAAATCTTGCAGGTAAACCAAAAAGCTTTAGAAAAGTTTGAGAGATTTTAATGGTAAAGAATAAGTCTTTATTTCATCACATAATCAACCAGATTTGATCAAGGTTGGCAAGGTTTGTCCAAGAAATTGTGGTTGGAAATACTCTTAAGTTTGTCCACGTATTGGCAATCAAATTCCTTTTGGAAAATTTTTACTCAAGTTCCATTTATCCAATGGAAAAGTATGAAATGAGTAAGTTGTTCCAAGTCTAAACAGAGTGAAATATTCCCAGTATGTATTCTGCAATCGTGTGAGCAGTAATTAAGTATGTGGAAGGTACAACATAAAGTTTACCTATCCTTAAAGGGATTTCTTAAAGGTGAAATCCAAAAGCATGAGTGGATTCTTAGACTTAAGCAGTAGAGAGATTCCTATAAAGTCCCCGGGTAGCTACTTAAAGGTTTAGTAATAAATAAATCTAAATACAAGAAGTAAACAACTCTTGTCGCTACAATTTGGTCAAGTATAATCAATTGGACTTGAATTTTAAAATTTAAGAACTTGGAATTCTAAAATGGTTTTTCTTTCGAAAACCCTAGCTCAAAAGGATGGGGTTCCTTTCAAAGGTTTTCAAGTTTCCAAGGCAAAGCATAAGATCATGAAACAATCATGTGAAAGAATCAAAACCTAGAATATTAAGTTAGAGGTAATGCCTAAAACTTCAAAATTCTTTTAAAGAATGGAGAGAGAAGGTATTCTATCAAGATATTTTTAGAATTTAGGATGAATATCACTCACACATCAATGTAAATATAAAATAGGGTGGTATGGGGCACCAAATTTTATATTCAGTTTGATATAGGAAAGATGATATGGGACATCGATTTGTGGGATGGTAATTATATGTTTAGTCCTAGAATGGATCTTGAAGTTAGATTTGATCCTCAAGAGAATTAAAACTTCAAAGAAGAAGTTTAAATTCAAGGTGGATAATATGATGATCTCAAGATGCTTCAAAATCAAGGAATTAGAAGATATGAACTAAGTAACTTCCAAGATCTTACTTTTCAGATAAGGCATCGACTTGTTCTTATTTGAATTGTGGAACACTTCAAGATAAAGTGTTCATGATTCAGAAATATTGGATAAATTTTTGAAGAAGCAGGACTTTAATATTGGAATGATCCTTTCAACTAAGAAATAGACTGACTAAGTCAAGCACCAAGTTCCTAGTGTTAACTTGGTAAATTCAATCCTTTGACTTGAAGAAATGCACAAGAATTGCATTCCCAGTAAGCATTCATAAAGATTGAATATATGTATGAGCTTAGTCTTGAAGAATTATTTGAGTAAAAAAACTTATCAAAAGAACCTCAATGGGTTGGTGCACTGATGTTAGATACCACACTATATCATGTGGTTGGATGATGTTTTAGATTTGCTTTGAATCTTTTCGAGAATCTAGTTTATTTCTCTTAAAGATAGGAAAAATGCCTTAATATCTTATTGAAACAGATTTTTGAGTAATTAAATTCTTGAATCAAGTACAGCTTTATTCACACTAAGTATCTTAGAAGTTTGAACAGGTTTTACATGTTGAGATATCAAGCTCAATATGTGATGATCTAGGATGACATGTATCACTTTTTCATTTCTTTGACATGTAGAGTGGTCACGCCGATACATGTTAGGGATACTTCATTGAGCTTTACTAGATTTATCTACCAAGAGTGATGGCACATTTGTTTTCTTGTCAGCTCACTCATTCGCGGACATTAGGATTTTCCCTAATCTATTCTTCTTTATATATTGCACTTGTTGTACTGTTGTTTTTAGGTCATTCTTGTACATTCCTTTTATATAATAGGAGAAGAAGATCATTCTTCCTTGCCTCAATTTATGTATGTGCTTCTCTTTGATTGTGAGAGTGTGTGTGAGAGATCTCTTCCTTATCTCCTTCCTCATGGCATGGTATCAGATCCATTGTGGCTATAGAGAGCTTGTGGAGAAGGCCGACGGTGAAGAGTATGCAAGAAGGCATGGAGAAAGCGCAATTCACAAATGGGCTCAGATTGCTACAAAATTGGGGTGAAGGTAAATTTTTATCTTTGTCAGATTTCTATTTTAGAGCCATCTTGACCTCCGTTTTTTAGCTCGCAAGGTGGGGCCCACAGAAAATCCAAGTCAATTCGCAAAATTATAATTTACGTCCTATTTGGAAACACTCATATATTCGAGATCCAAAATTTCAAGCAATTCTGTGTATTCTTGATACAACAGAATTGTGTTTTTCTGCGATCGAACTATCATGTCATAGTGCAACAGTGTTCAAGCAAAAGTGTTGGTTGTAGTGTTTTGCAATGTTGCGAATTGTTGCAGAAATTGAAAATGTGGATGGAATGAGTCATCTTATGAGCGATAAGTTGGACAAGAACAACTTCCATGCTTGGAGATTCAAGATGAAGAATTTCCTGATAGGAAAATACTACTGGAAGTACATCAAAGGAGAGAACAAAAATGCTTCGCAGTTACCAGAGAGGAATCAGATTGCAGACCTGTTAAGAGTGTATGAAGAATGGAATCAAGGAGCATGAAAGGTAATGTATTAGCTATCTATTAGCATATAGGGTAGCATGATTGGGAACATACAGAATGCCAAGACTCCGAAAGAGGCTTGGAATAGTTTTGTCACATTATATGAGATCAATACAAAGGCACAAAAACTGCAACTCAAGAATGAGTTGCATACACTGGAGAAAAAGGGTATATTGATAAGTGACTACACCCTGAAAATCAAAAGCATATGTGAGTCACTTGCATCTATTGGCGTGAATGTAGATGATGATGATAAGGTGGAAGTGTGCCTTCATGGTTTAGGAGCTGCATATAAGAAGTCTAGAAATTCTATACAGAGCAGGGAAAATACTCTGAATTTTGCTAATCTGGTATCCATGTTGATTATTGAAGAAAAGAACCTTGGTGAGTACTCAAACTCCCAAGGAAAATCTAATTATGAGCATGTATTCTACTCTAACAGAGGAAGAGGAAGAGGTAGAGGTTTCAAAAATGGAAAAGGAAACAATAACCAAGATCAAGATCAACATCAAAATCATGTAGGAGGTAGAGGACAGTTTCGAGGCAGGGGGAGCCAAAGAGGCCACAGAAATTTCCAAAGAAATGCTTCAGATAATGACAATAAAGGATGTTGGAATTGTGGTAAACTTGGACATTTGGAACGTGATTGCAGGTTGAAGAATCAAAATAATAGAAGGCAGCAAGACAACTATGCATCCACAAGTGCAGATGATTCTGAAAAGTTGTTCATGGTTCAACAGCATATGATGAATATGATGTTTGCTGATGTTTCAAAATCACATGGTAATGTCTGCTATGTTGATTCAAGTTCTTCAAATCACATGACCAATCATGCGGAATGGTTTAGAAGTTTGCACAAATGGCCAATTCTTGGTTATGTTGAAATTGGTGATAACACATCACATCCTATCGAGCATACAGGAAACATAGCACTATCTATGGAGGATGGGAAGGTAAAACATCTTGATGTGTTGCATGTCCCAAATATAACAAAGAGTCTGGTTTCTGTTGGACAAATGGTTGACCAAGGATTACAAGTTAGGTTCAATGATGATGGGTTATATGTAGAAGAGTACAAACAAGGTGAATGATTCATTGCCAAAGGAAACAAAGTGGGTAGGATGTTCACCTTAAATGTGAAAATTCCTAAAATGAATGCAACCAATTTTGCAAAATTTGCCAGGAGGCAACTCACATAAATACCAAGTACCATTTTTCATGAAAGCATCATATTCGAATTACATAGCAACCATCCAATTTTCAGAATTTTGTGCTTTAGCAAACGAAACAGGCTCATTCTCATCACAGAGACTAGAGGTAGCCATAGTATAGCAATCTGATGCAAATGAAGCACTATGAGAGCTAGAACGAGTACGATATGACAGAGGTGCATCTAATTTGTTGTCACGCAAAGTCTACACTAGCCATTTTGGCATAGTTTTTGCCTTCTCAATCTCTCATCAACAAGTCCATCATGTAAATCTGCATCAGAAATGGAATGATCTGCATCATCACATGAAAAGTGTAAACGCTAAACTGTTGCCTTATTAGGACTAGCACTAGATTGTCCACCTGTAAAAAGAGGCAGCAAAGTATCATACATATCTTTGGAGCTAACAAATGTCTCCTTAACATGAAAGTAATGGCCAAATAGCATCCTTCACAAAAACAACATCACGGCTAACCACAATGTGTTTATTATGTGGATGATACAGACGACAGCCTTTGCTTCCAGAAGTGTACCCAACAAAAATGCATTTCATTGCTTTATCATCCAATTTCCTACGATGTTGTTCAGGCACTAATGCATATGCCAAACAACGAAAAACCCACAGGTGAGCAACAGATGGCTTACGATCATGCCAAGCCTCATATGCAGTGATAGAGCACAATGCTTTAGTGGGACACTTGTTAAGTACATATGTTGCACACATGACAGCCTCAAGCTAGAAACTATGTGGTAAAGCCAAAATCTTGACCATACATCTCGCCATCTCCATGAGTGACTTGTTCTTTCGTTCAGCAACTCCATTCTCTTTAGGTGCATACGGCACTATACACAAATGTTTTATCCCACATTCAGTCAGAAATTCATTAAAGTCAGAAGACGTATATTCCTCCCCTCGATCAAAATGGAGGGTGTCCATTTTACATGCTAATAGATTTTCGGCCAAAACCAAAAACTCTTTGTTGGACTTTGCTTTCACTGGATATACCCATGCATGCCTAGAAAAATCATCAATAAAAGTCACAAAGTAAAGATAGTTTCCAAAAGAGGGTGTCTACATAGGACCATAGACATTACTATGAACAAGGTGCAATTCCTGAGTATCTCGAACTAAACCATCTTTTGGGAATGAGGAACGTTGCATTTTGCCGAAAATACATCCTTAATATGTTTAGCAGGTACCTCAAGTTTGGGCAGAGAGGACACCATTTCAGATTTCTACAGGCATAGCAAACTAGCAAAATTCAAATGACCAAAGCATGCATGCTAAAGCTTTGCATCTCACACAGCTTGAGAATCATGTACTGCACATATTGATTCATTCACAAATTTTTCATAGTCTATGAGCTTATATAGCCCACGACATAAAATGCGAGAAGCAATAATTACATTTCCATTTGACGGATCATGAAATGTACATCTATCATAACAAATTTCACAACCAATCCAATCTTGGCTAAGGCTAAAACTGATAACAGATTCTTCTTGATCCCTGGCACAAATAATCTAACAATGCAAAAGAACTACCATCAGCAGTAGTCAGAACGATCATACCAACTCCCATGATAAGATAAGTGGAGTTGTTGGCGCATGTGATAGTATTCCTTGTGGGGGCAGGCTCGAGTGAAGTGAAGAAATTGCGTTGTGAGGTAATATGTTTGGTTTCCCCATGCATCACCTTCAGCAATTGTGTTTGCAGGTGTAAACACCCTACATAATATTCCACATTTCTTTTGCAACCAATACATGTCGCATCATATAAGCCCATAATGATGGTGCCGTCCAACTTATCCTCAATAGCCAACATATGGAATACATCACTGCTTTCAACCATGGCCACTAAATAAAATACCTTGATGCACAAAATTGATTGTATCTCAAAAATTTTGAACAGAACTATCCTATCGAGTTCTACTAAACCTGTAGCAGACTTCGAAACGCTTATACTCGCAAACGAAAACTTGTATATATATTTGGCACAAAAAGACAAAATTGCCTGAACAAGCACTACAATAGTGCATTTAGAGGCCGAAACGAGCTCAAATTGCGATTTCGGCACCACATAGCAAAGCTGTTTTGATCTCCTAATCACCATGAGTATGCACACCAAGTTTTGTGCCAGTCTAAGATTGTGACCAGAGAGGTGTCGACGACGCCCTAGATGAAGTGACGACCTACTCTCATACCAATTGTTGGAATTTGAGGTATGCGGAAGCATGCGAACAACACAAGGAAGAAGAAGAAGCTTGAAGCTCAACACACAATACTGAATGTATTACCACTAGAATGTACAAAGATAAGTAACGCATAAGGGCTATAGGCATATATACAAGCCAGGGGAAAAAAACCTCCTAAAGAGGTAAAAAAGTACCTCGATGATCCTAGAGTGTTCACACACATCACTACCTAAATATATCAACAAAAAGGTGGTTGCTGCTCAAAGAGAGGTACAAGTAAATGTTGCACCCCATCCTCCCATGACTGCAAAACAAAAAATATATACCTATTATCTGGAGGGGGGTGAGGATAAGAGAAAGAAATATGAAGAGCAATATGAGAAACTACTAGAAGACTTTTCAAAAAAATCCACTGATTGGATAGAAGAGGAACCAAAAGTCTATGAAAAGCTACATGAGAACTTTATGAGTGGTAAATTAGAGACAAGATTTGTCAAGAGGGAAAAAGAATTGAAAACACTTTTTGATGCATTGTGCTTGACCAAGGAAAAAATTAAAATAATGTTCAATCAAGCTAAAGAATTAAAGCCCAGAAAGGATAAACAAAAAATAAAGGATGAAGTGAAAAAGATAATAGTTACAATTCAAGATGAACAAAGGAAATTTGGACAACCTCCTCCATTGCTTCTTGAAGCTCCACCCAGTTTACTGCTAGGAAGTTCAATTCTAGTACAAAGAATGGATCAATTAATTTGTGTTCCTCAACCTCCTAAGGAAGAAGAAATAATGGAGGATGAAGAAGATGAAGATGGTGATTATTATTTCCTCCAAGACATAGATTTCTCTTTACATGAAGCCAAAACAATTGGATGTATATGATATTAAAAAATTAAAGGAATTAGAACAAGATGCTGACATTGATGCCTTTTTTGATGCATCAATGGGTTTTGAATTACAAGAAGTTCAAGAAGCTCAAGTAGTTCTGAAGATCATGAAGACCAAGAAGATTTAGTACAAATAGTGGTTGTGACCACTTTAGAAGACAATCAAGTTGGAGGTTTGGATGAAGGTCATCAAATGATGGACATACATCAAGAAGAAGCAGCAAAAGACTCTGAAAAACATGAACAGTTGATTGAACCTCATTTAGAGATGTTTGAACGAGATGAGGAAGCACTAGGGTATTATCCACACCTAAAGATAAAGATACAGATGTGGCCATGGAAGATGTAGAAGCTTTAGAAGAAACTGAACAAGAAGCACAAAAAATGAGCATAAAAGATATCCTCAAATTATTAAAGGACACTATAAAGGAAGATAGGGAATACATAGAACAACAACAATTGGAAAAGAATAACACAGAGGCTGAAGGCAATCAAATAGTTAGGGTTGCACAACCAAAGAGACCAAAGTTCACTTTACAAGATATAGTCTCAGAAAAGAAAGAAGAATTAATGAGTAAGGGGGTAGTTCAAGAAGAAACAAAAATATTGGAAGTGGAAGCGATAGGGATTTAAGAAAGTAGTGCAGAACAAAGTGGGGAAGAAAAGAAAGAACAAGAAATCATCAAAGAAGATCAATTGGTAATCAAAGCATCATCAGAAGTACAAAAAGAATCATCAGAAAAGAAACCAAAGGAGAAACTCATGGAAATAAAAGCATTCTTGCAAGATTACCTGGAATATTTTTCAAAAAGATCAAGAATGGCCATATTGGAAGGAATCGAAATGGGGGAAGACAAAAGAAGGCAGGCACAAGAAAAGCTTCAAAGTCAAGAACACACCTTGAAGATACAAGAGGAAAATAAAGCTCTCTTGGAAAATCATTCATATCTCTAAGATGAAGTTATAAAAATGACTCAAGAGGTAGTATATTAATCAAAACAAATCAGAGTCTTGAATGAAGAGAAACAAAATAGGGAAAGGGAAGTTGATGAAACAAAGATGCTCATTACGGAAAAGGATAAAGAGATACATTTGCAAGAAGTGATGCAACAGCAAAAGTTAGAATTGCAAATACAAAAAGAAAAGTTGCAACTTAAACAAGAAGACTGTGGAGAAGGATAAAAACATAGAATATCAAAAGAGGATATATAATATTCCATATTCTTCATTCATGAAGGTCAAGGAGCATAATGAAGAATTACTATCAATGTTAGATCGAGATAATAATACAACTATACAGAGCAATGAGGAGTTAGAAAGAGTAAGGAAGTTGGAAAGAGAATTGCAAGAGTTGAAAAAGTAGAATCAGAAGTTGAAGGATCAAACGTAGATCAAGAATAATCATGATCAAAAACAAAAAGAGAAGTGTTGCTACAAGCAAGAGAGATTTCATACCAATATCAGAGAGTCAAAAGAGAAGCGAAAGATGAGATGGAAATGTATGTAAAAGATGTGAGAAGCATATAGGAATTAGATTCAATTTTGCCGAGGGAACAAAAAAAGATGGAAATGTAGATTCAAAATCTGATGGAGTAAATCAAAGAACTGCAAGCCCAGGAGGAAACACCAAAATTTAAAGACCAAAGAATCAACCCAATAAGAGAAACAGCAAACGGAGCTGAGGAGATAGAAATGAATGTTCAATCTGATGATATAAAACAAAATCATAAAATGGATAAGAGATTTTTTGGCAGAGCACAAGGAATGTAGACATGTATGGAAAAAGGCATCAATCAGCTTAAGGTTAAGTCCAAGATACTGTCCAAGTGCCAGAAGGAGAAATTGGAGGGAATTTTGGGGAAGAAGAAGAGGGTAGATCCTAAAAACCTGGCTAAATTTTGCCAAGTTAGCAGATCCACCAAGAAAAGGCTAACCAACAAAGTCCTACATGTTGAACATAATTGATACATTCATAAAATACATCAGGGTGTCTAGGACCACACCATCATTTTACAAATCCACATCCTTAAAATGATTAAAGCATGCCTAAAATTTTTTTACAGAGGTCAATATACGAACAATGAGATTTTTGAGATTTCACTCTGCATCAGATACATTGATTTTATTTTTAAGTGAAGCTCCCGAAAAGTAGTGTTCAATGTCATACTTCACCCGACTAATATTTATGCCAAGCATCTATCTTCAAACATTTGAGGATGCTTTTAGTACTGGGTTTTTTTGAACAGAAATCAGAGATCCTTGGTAGAGTTTCTCTGGGACCTGAGGTGAGAATAATGGCATATGAGAGCATCTTTTTGGAATATCAGAGTAGGAATATAGTGGATGCTCCAAAATCATTAATAAATTAGAGGAAGGTCGTGATAGAGTTAATCAATGATATTAACTCAGAAGAAAGACAGAAATATAACAAGCTTCAATAGGTTTACAATAGAAAACAGAAGCAATAAAAAAGCCAGCCAAAAGTTATACATAAAGTTTTGATGAGGACATCAATAGGTTTGGGGGGGAGGACGTTGAAGGAAGATTTTCACTTTTTCTTTGTAAATGGCCAAAAAGTAGAGTTAGAAAGCTCTAAATTTTGTAAAACTCCGGAAGAGTCTTTCTTGAGTTGTCATAGAGCTATGTACAAAGTTAGAAGGACATCAAATAATTAGAGATAGTCATCCAAGATCTACAAGTTGAGAAACTAGTTCATTTTAGAATTAGTATACGTCAACGTAAAGAAGAATTAGAGGACACAATGTCATTTGTATACTTATTTCATTGAGAATAGGGAGCTCCTCCTTTGGCTATCATCTCCTTCTTCACTATGATGCCTTTGTGTGTTTTCTTGTGTGACTTGTAGTGTGTTGTTTGGTTAATTATTCAGCTGTAGATTGAGTTGAGACTTGAATGTGAAATCCTTAATGAGTCTAATAGTCAGTTTGAAGATCTCTTCTTGGTTTGGAGAAATTCATCTATTTCCAAGTGGTCGCATCATTGATATTTATTCAAGATAAGTACTTTTTAATATCATATTTGGATTTTGGTTGAAAAATGGCATGGAATAGGTACTTCAATCATTCCAATTAGTGATATATTCATGGATTTATGAGCATTTGAAGTTTTGAGCCACTTATTCTCAGAAAGTCGTGTTTTCAAAGCATCGTGTTTTTACTAATCATATCTTTTATGAAATATTTCTGGATCTCATGTCAAGTTTGTCTTATATCTTTGGTGAATGATTGATTTGTGGTTTATTGCATTGATATTTAAGCAACAATTAGGCTTTGGATTGACAATTTGAAGAAGTTTACTTTTTCTTGAAGGATCAATCAAGTCATTGTCGCTACAATGCAAGAGATATTCTATTAATGGAGTGGTGAAACAAATTCATCATGACCAGAAGTCCTACCGTCTCAACCCTACGGGCCAAGGGGATAGGCCTTGCGGACCTTGTAGAAGGGTGTAAGCCCCTCTCTGCACTCCTCACATTAAGGTTCTATGGGGAAATTGCATAGTGCCACAAGGCCTTTATTTTCATATTGAGTGGAAACCCAATGCCCAAAAAGTTTACGCCCTACCTAACCTAATGGCTAGGATCATAAAGAACATCTATAACCATCAATGGTCACACATAGATCTCTTGGAATTTAGGGTTCCACAAATGTCCGAGCTCTCACAATAGCTTCTCTTCATACTGAGTGCCTAACAACCTAAAGCACCATGAATGATTTGTGGTCACTTGAGGGTGGAGTAATGAGTAATGAGTATATCTAACACCCCACATCAATGTCCATCCTATGATGAACTACCTCCTTGGTTCAATGCCAAGCTTTGGAAAGTGTCGATGAAGTTTCTCTCTCCCAAGAGCCTTGGTTAAGATGTCAACTCCATTTTCTTCATATGGACAATAGCTTATCTTTGCGATCCCATCCTCAATAAATTACATGCATGGAAAAGAGAATTCTTGGCGATGTTCATGCAACTTTGGTTGTCACACTTCAACCATGTAGCCTCCTATCCTTGTAAACCTATATGCCATACAATCCTCCTCACCCATATTGCTTCATATGCTTCAACACATGCTCCTTTGTACTGAGCTTCAGTAGAAGATAATGCTACAATCGATTGGTAAGGCTTATTAGAGAACTTGCTTACTACTCGAACAACATAGGAGATCTTTGATCTACTATTGCACAAGTAGATGAGACTTCCAACTAAAATCCTGTATCTTCCAATATCCTCTAGAGATCAAGTATCTTCAATAGATATTTTTTTGTTGACCTCCATAGGTACAATCACAATTATCTTCCCTCCTCTCTTTAGAACATACAAGTTAGCATCAGAAGCACATCTTTTGAAACCTAAATCCAAATGATACTTATCTATCCACTGGTACCATGCTCTAGGGGCTTGCTTTCGCCCATATAATGGCTTCCTTTTTTACATACCTTGATTTCTTAATCGGAACCCTCAAACCATGGTGGCCAAGAAACATATACCTTCTCCTTGAGGTCTCCATTTAGGAATGTTGATCTGGCATCCATGGATAGACTGGCCATCATTTGTGTTCAATCATATCTAGTAGTACTCGAATAGTACTCATCCTTGCAATCAGGGAAAATGATTCACAACAGTCAATCTGTTCAACTTTTGAGTAGCTATGTGCAACAAATCTTGCTTTGTACTTTTCCAAAGTACCTCCAACCTTGTACTTTAGCTTCTAGAACCACTTGATGTGAATGACTTTGCACTTCGGGTGTCAATCCATTAGCTCAAAAGTTCCATTCTTCATGATATTATCGTATTATGTTTGCATAGAAGCCCCTCCAATTCGGATCATAGAGTGCCTTTTCCATGCTTGTTTTTGAATGAGTTGCGCCATCAGTGTGAGAGAAGTTTCTCACGGAGAGGCTTGAAAATGGTGTGTGTGTGTGTTACTCTCCTCCCATCATATTTATCTCCTTGCTTCCAAATTAGATAGTATGTAGAGTAATCTAGTGTGGACATGCGGCCATCATGCACACTTACTCTACTATCATCTCGAGCTAGGAACCTTAGCAATTTATGCTCTTGTTCCAACACACTGATAAATGAACTGGCTTGGATCTATGTCAAACATTCTCTCCCCCTTCTAAAGATCATTGTCCTCAATGATCCAAGAGAAGACTGTAAGTGGACACCCTTCTAAGATATCAAATACTCTGGAGTGAAGTAGTTCTACATGTGATTCTCCTATTTAGCATCTCTACTGGAATATTTGGTGTCACTTCGCTTGTGATGGAAAAATCTAAAAATTCTAGCTTTTTCCATCTACATATCATCTTCTCTTACTTCTCTTTCTCTCTCTTCAAGGGATAGGGGAATTACATTTGAAGATTTGCAATTCTTGTTACTTCAAGTTGAAGACCAACAAAAGAGTATGGAAGAGAATGATGAAGTTATGATATCATCATCCAAAGGAAAGAAAAAGGAGGAGATACAAAGAAGGAGAAGACAAATAAAAAAAAGTTAAAACGAAAGTAAGTCATCTACTTCAAAGTCTCTCTCTACATCTTCTTCCATATCTTCTTCAAGTACTTCTTCCATATCTTTAAAAAGAAAAATCTACTTCTACTGCATCCACCTCAAAGATGTTGGAATTTGGGGCCCCAGGATCATTCCAATACTAAACCTTTGAGCATACACACTTAATTCATCAAGATGATAAGTGAGAGATAGAAAGAATGAGATCTTGAGACAAGGATAGGGAACGTAAGCAAGATGCTTACTCACTAAAAGATAGATGTCCAAATTACACATGGGAGTAATACTCAACCATATGATGTGGTGCACTCACTAATGGAAGAATAGCCAAGAAGATGATGATACAAAATTCAGATTATGTTGTTATAATTTGAGTGTGTGTGAAGCGAATAAACAACGAAGTGAACCTAACCTCACAAGAAAGTGCAATAAATCTGAAAATCAGCAAACCCTAATTCTGAAATTAGGGTTCAAAAACCCTAAAAACAGAATATAAGGCTAACTTACAAAAGATAGCTGCCACCACCTTGTAGAAGACTTCTTGCTCCAAGAGAGTAGCCTCTCCTTCACCAAAGCTTCAGAACTCCAAGAATCTAGCTTGAGATTGTCCAAGAGTGTGCTGACATGCTCCTTATATAGTTTTTACTCCTCCAATAAAGCTAACATAAATTTTGGCAAAAAAAACTCAATCGTTGGCGAAAAAATCTACTATCGCAAATTTTAATGTGTTTTTGCTTTTTCTTATTAAAAATAGCAATTGCTTAAAAAAGATTCTTTTCTTTAATTCCATCGTCCCAATTTGATTGCTTTTGCTCAATTGACTTCAAAACCTAGCTTTTCAAGTTTGGACCTCCAAAAAATGTTCATTCTATATTTTTGGGCTAAATTAGGGTTTGACTTTTCTCCCAACTTTGACCTCTGATGGAAAAATGAAGCATACCACTAGATAGCTCTTGCCAAGCTCTATCTATCTAGCCTAAAAATGTTTTACCCACACTGTACAAAAATGCTAACTCTAGCTGCTGAATATACACATCCTCATGTAAATCACCATTTAGAAAAGTAGTCTTTATGTCACGTTGATATATATGCCAACCAAAATGTGCTGCTAAAGCAAGTATTGACCTAATAACACTCATCCTAGACGTAGGAGAGAATGTCTTATCATAGTCAATACCTTTTTGTTGTGCATATCCTTTGACAACTAATCGGGCCTTATACCTGTTAATAGTACCATCTGCTTTCCTTTTGATTTTGAAGATCCATTTTATACCTATAGCTTTCTTTCCCTCTGGTAACTCACATAGCTACCAAGTTTGATTCTTATGAATAGAATCAATCCCTTCTTGCGTAGCTTTTCTCCAAATAGGAATGTTAAGTGCATTTTTACTACATGCAGGTTCATCTTCAACTGTTGTAAATGCCAAAATATCATGAATCTCAAAGTCTTCAGCAAAACTTACATAATCCTTTTGTTGTTGTTGTCTACTCTGACTTCTTGTTCTTCCTGTAAAAGTTTTTATACCACTATCTTTCCAAGTTTGATATAACCATGTAGGTGTATCCTTAAATAGTGGTGAAACTCTTTCTGACCCTTCAGCTTCCACAGGTTCTGGAACTTGTCCTTCCGAGGTGCTAGGACTTTTTGGAACTCTAACTTCTTCCATTTCTAGAACTAAAGTCTCATGTGGATCTGAATCTGTAGAAGGTTGTGAAATTCCCCTTTCTTCAACTCTTTATTGAATCTTAGGAATTTTAACTCCCTCCTGATATGGCTCAATATGTGTATCTAAATTCTTTCTAAAAAAACCATAATCATTTTCACTAATGAACTCTGGAATTTCTGCTTCTTTATCATAAATCTTATTTTCAGCAATATAAGCATTGCGTGAAAGAATAACTTCACCTATCTCTGGAATATAAAACCTGTACCCTTTGCTCTCAACAGGATACCCAATGTAAACAGCTTTCTTTGCCTTTACATCTAGTTTGCCTCGATCCTTTTTCTCAACATGTACATAAGAAAGTGATCCGAATACTCTGAAGTAAATCACATTAGGTTTTCTACCATAATAAGCTTCATAAGGTGTAATTACCTTTAAAGCTTTTGTAGATGACCTGTTCAAAATGTGATTAGTTGTATGTACTACATCAAATCAGAATTTTGGTGAAAGCTTCTTGGATGCCATCATGCTCTGCATCATCTCAACAAGTACTCTATTCTTTCTTTCTGCAACACCATTCTACTGATGAGTATAAGCAATAGTAAGGTATCGAGTAACACCTTTTTCTTCAAGAAATATTTGGTACTCATTTGACAAGTATTCTCCATCTCTATCACTTCTGAGAATCTGGATGGTTTCCTGACTTTCATTTTCAACCATAGCTACAAATTTTTTGAACATAGGAAAGACTTCTGACTTCAACTTAAGACCATAGATCCATGAGTATCTTGTAAAATCTTCAACAAAATACCTAAAACCTTGAATAGAGCCTGCTCTCATAGATCCATTCACATCTGAATGAATAATCTGCAATTTCCTGGTAGCTGTAATATGACTATGTTTCTTGAAAGGTAGTTTACGCATATTACCTTCAAGATAACCTTCAAATATATCTAAATCATCTGGTAGCTCAAATGAGGATAAACTCTCAACCATACCTCTGCCTTTGATATTCATGAGAGCTCCAAAACTAATATGTCCAAATCTCTCATGCCATAGCTTCATATCTTCCACAGGTAACGAAGATTTGATAGCATATGCCTGACTAATTTTTGACAAAATAAAAATCCCTCCTCTATGCTCACCTTGTAAAATACAGTTCTCTTCTTTGTGTGATAAGATCTTACAAAGATCTCTCTCAAATATAACTTTAAGACCATCACCTAAAAATGCAATGTAGGTAGCAGATTCTTCTTCATTTCAGGTACATATAAAACATCTGAAATCTAAAAATTACCACCTTCTCTTGACTTTAGGGTTAATGTACCTATTCCCACAACATCCAAATCATTGCCATCTGCAATAGGAACTCTTCTACCTGTAGAATAGGAAAAAGAAGAAAACACATCTTTGCAACCTGTCATATGCTTTGTAGCACCTGAATCAAATATCCAAGGATCTGCTGAAAGAACTTGTAAAGTTGCCTGATCAAAAGCTACTTCCTCAATGATGATACAGGCATAAGAATCACCTTGAGATTTCCCTTTTTTATCATCTTCTGCAACATTACCTAATGCCTTTTTCTTTTCTGTTGCAATCCTTTTCTGATAAACTGCTATAAAATATCTAGGTTTCTTGCAATAGTGACATAATGCTTCCTTCTTCTTAGAAGACTTCTCTTTAGATATAGTAGAAATAGAATCTGAAGTAGAAGGTAAAGAGGACTTACTTTCCATCTTGGATTGCTTTTCCTTCTTATCCTTCTTCTTCTTTTTACCCTTTGATAAAGATAAAAGTGCTTTTTCATTCTGTTCCATTCCCTTTAACTGATCCTCATCTTGAAGTAACAAGAATTCTAATTCTTCAAATGTAACCTCTCTATCTCTTGTGGTAAGGGTAAGAGTGGTTATGAAAGACCGATATGAGATAGGAAGTGAATTAATCAGTGTATTTACCATTTCTTCATTAAATATCTCAACTCCTATATTTAGAAGTTGATCTCTCAAGTCAACGAGTCTCGTAATGTGGATTTGAATTGACTCGCCAGCCTTCATCCTTGTATTTTCTAGTTGTCTCCTCAAGTGAGCTTTCCTAGCAGGATTTCTACTCTGAAAAAGATTCTCAAGCTTCAACCAAGCTTGTCTAGAACTTCTGCAAGATCTGATCTGTGGTAAAATATGCTTCTTGACACTCATTGTTATGAATGAGAGTGCTAAAGCATCTCTAGAATCCCATCTTGCCTGATCTTCAGTAGGAGGAACTTTGGGTAAAGATCTACTTAAACTTTGGATGTAGGAGTGGTTACCACTTCTTCAGTTGGTTCTGTAATAGCAACACCAGTACCTCTTGAAGTTGTTGTATCCTCTTCTTCGCCTTCTCGTCTTGGTCTTGTTAAGGATCCATTGACAATACTCCATAAATCCTTTGTCGCTAACAAATTCATCATCATAAAATTCCACATGGGATAATTAGAAGATCCATTCAATTTATCCTCAATCTCAATTCTATACTCATTCATCTTAACTAAGTGTGTATGTCAATTATGCTCTGATACCAAGTGTTGGAATTTGGGGACCCAGAAAAGGTTCATTCTACATTTTTGGGCTAAAGTAAGGTTTGACTTTTCTCCCAACTCTGACCTCTGATGGAAAAATGAAGCATACCACTAGATAGCTCTTGCCAAGCTCTATCTATCTAGCCTAAAAGAGTTTTACCCAAACTGTACAAAAATGTTAAGTCCAAAAAATGTAAAATTACTGGAAGTGGATGCGGACCATATGTACATTGACTTCCAACAAAAGAAAGATATATGCCACTAACTTTTATAATAGAATACAAAAAGAGAACTCAAATGAAGAATCTTATGCATGTATCAATACTGGAAAAAAAACTCTTGATCAAACAACATTAATGCAATCTCTGAATATCCCTTGATTTTTTCTGGAGCTACTAAGCATATGACAAGCTACAAGAACGTGTTCTCTTCCCTTAGTAACTCTTCAAGTAGAAGGGTGACCATAGCATATGGTCATGACTTGGATGTTGGTGATGTTTGGAAATTTACTTTAAAGCCGAGAGAAAGAGAAAATTTCACTATTTCTAATGTACTTTATGTCATGGACAAAAGAAACCATTTTGAATCTCAGAGTCCATGTGAATCCTATATCTCATGATTGGTTCAGAATTAGGAGAAACCAATGCTTCCATTGCGTCCGGAACGTGCCAAAACCCTAAGATCGATTGTCTTCTTGCTTAATTATGACATCCAGAGACCATGCTTTGAATTGATGATATCATCGATGATATCGTCAATTCATAACCATCCTTGGAAGACCTATATAAGGAGGGGTTGGCCACATTCATTCTCAATATTGCCAATGTCAGGGGAGCACTAGATTATGCTCTCTGACTATACTAGACAAGATTTCGAAAATACACTTCTGATTACAAGAGCACCCACATAGAGAAAATGATACAAGAATACATAACTAATACAATACATCCCACAACGCGGGACTGACAGGTATGGAAAACTGGACTAGAGATTATACAGGAGATCCCACAACCCGAGATAGTAAGTATGGAACAAGATATCTGGATTACAAGAACTCCCTTCTAGGAGATGAAGAGATCTAGTCCTTCACCACCTATCGAGATTGATGATCATGAAGAATTTGAAGTCGAGCATGTCTTAGATTCGAGGATATCCCGAGGAGGGTTAGAGTACCTTATTCATTGGAAAGGGTAAGACATCAGTGATCGTACTTGGGAACCTGCAGAAAACCTTCAGAGAGCACCAATCAAGGTTCGAGAATTCCATAAGAGAAATCCAATGAAGCCGAGATCAGAGAACATGGCCGCTACTCGTGGAACTCGTCGCTTGAGGGGGAGATGATGTTATGGACAAAGGAAACCATTCTGAATCTCAGAGTCCATGTGAATCCCATATCTCATGATTGGTTCAAAATTAGGAGTGCTTCCATTGCGACCAGAATATGCCAAACCCCTAAGATCGACTATCTTCTTGCTTAATTCTGACATCCAGAGACCATGCTTTGAATTGTTGATATCATCGATGACATCATCAATTCATAACCACCCTTGAAAAACGTATATAAAGAGGGGTTGGCCACATTCATTCTCAGTCTTGCCAATACCAGTCTTGGGAGCTCAAGGAGTCGTGACCACCAAATAAGTACTCTCCAAGTTCCAATTCTAATTCTTGTCTTATTCCTTGTTCCACTCTTATCTAGTCTAGTTCTTGGACATCGTGTCTTCTCCTCTTGTAATCTCCTAGTACGAGATCTTGTCGAGCTCTTTTTTGTATCTAGTTCATCTCCCAGAAGGGAGTTCTTGTAATCCAAATATCTTATTCCGTACTTACTATCCGAGTTGTGGGCTCTCTTGTATCATCTCTAGTCCAGTTTTCCATACCTATCAGTCTCGAGTTGTGGGACGTATTGTATCAGTTACGTATTCTTGTATCATTTTCCCTACATGGGTGCTCTTGTAATCAGAAGTGTATTTCTAAAATCTTGTCTAGTGTAGTCAAAGAGCACAATCTAGTGCTCCCCTGACACTTTATGTTCCAAAAATATAGAAGCTACTTTCTATCTCAACTTTCTTATCACATGGTAATAAGTTGTTATTAAGAACAATTCATACTAGATCCTCTAACCTAATGAAGAGCATTATCTATAACTCAGTGAAAATAGAAGTGATATGTTTGTAATGTCCAAAATTAGTCATGCTAATGTTACTAGGTTTTCTACATTAACGAAGAATATGAACTTATAGCATGTTAAATTTGGCTATATCAATTACAGATCTCTCAAGCATATCAAAGATTAAGGTATGGTGGAGAGTTGATCTAGTTTGCCTTTACATATGATATAAAATCATATGAAGGATGACTTGAAGGAAAGCTTCACAAGCTAACTTTCAAAACGCAAGGATACATCGCTGCTATAAGGACCTTACCGATCATACATTCAGATGTTAGAACTTGCAGATCACTACTATAAGGAACTTATAGATCACTACCATAAGAAACTTCGAGACCACTGTTATAAGGAACTTTTAGATCATATATTCATATATCAATGGATCTATGAGAGCAAATTCTGATCAAGCTTACAAGTATCACATTTATTTATGATATTTCTAGATATTCTTGGGTTTATGGATTAAATGTAAAGTCAAAAGTCTTTCCTATCTTCGAGAAGTTATTAGCTACGGTTGAAAATGAAAGTCAAGCTAAAATTTAGATTTTAAGAGGTGATAGAGAAGAGTATATGTCCAAGAACTTTTATTTCTTTACTTGGAAGACAAAGGTATCTCTCATTTACTTACTATTACTTATACTCCATAACATAATGGTGTTGCAGAGAGAAAGAATACGACACTTGTTGAAATGATGTGTAGCATGATGTCTTCAAAAAATCTTCCACCTATAAATGTGACAAAATGCTTTTAACCTTGAGTAGAATTTGCTCTCATAGGCCCATTAACAAGTGAATGTATGATCTATAACTTTCTAGTAGTAATGATGTATCCATGCTTCTTGAATAGTAGCTTGTAAAGTTTTCCTTCAAGACATCCTTCACATGACTTTGTATCACTTGGTAAAGCAAAAGTAGATTCTCCACCATACCTTGATCTTTGATGTGTTTAAGAGCTTTGTAATTGATATGGCTATATGCAACATGCTTGTAATATGTATGTATTGTATGTAGTATGTACTATATATGTACATTATGTGTGTATGCATGTAATATGTGTTGTATGTACATAATGTGTGTATGTATGTAGTATATATGTATTATGTGTAGTATGTACATATATATAATATTATGTGTAGTATCATGTATGTAATATGTATAATGTATGTGACGTGTGTAGTATGTATGTATGTTATATGTATGTAATATGTGTGTAGTATGTACATAATGCATATATATATATATATATATATATATATATATATACACTCACACAAATACGTGTATGAATGCATGTATGTGTTTGCATATGCTATACATGTATGAGTGCATGTGTGTATGTGTGCAATATGTATGAAGCATGCATGTATGTACTATCATCTATGTAGTGATATGTATGTACACTACAGTTTATGTGTGTATCTAGGCCACATTAAAAATATTTTAGTGGACCTGTTCATCAGAATTCTATAAAAAATCAAATGCCAGATTCCCATAAAAAGAATAATCATGCTCTGGATCTACCTATGATGACAGGGTGATTTTAATAGCACTCAAAATGGAAACCAGATAATAGAAACAAGCTCCTTTTCATACACATGGTTCAACTACATATAGAATCATCATGATGCGTATTAAAATCTGCATTTTATTTTGAAGATACCTGCCCCAAATTACACAAATTGAAGTCCAATTAAAATTCAAAATACTCTCTAATGTCAGAAAGACTCACTACTTGGTGACTGCTGCAGTCAAAAAATACACTAGTTCCTAGAAGAGCTCTCTAGTAAACCCAGAATTGATAAGGGATGTACACAGTACATTCACAAGTACAATGATAGAATGTAACCTGAAAACAAGCAAGCCCCTAAATAACATGTAGTTACAAGTGGTTCAAGCAGCATAAGGAAAACTCCAACCCTTGCAGTGCACAAATAAACACGTGAATAGTGATTACTTGCTCTGTTAGAAATTTACAAAATGGGATCCCCTGAAAGTGGAACCATGGATTCAACCCCAGAGAGAGAGAGAGAGAGAGAGAGAGAGAGAAGGCCAAAATGAATTGGCCATCACCCATTCTCCTAGAGATCTCACCATTAGTTAGGGTATTCTGTAACTAAGAGTGGGGAGAAATCCAACACACACTGCAGACTACAATGTTGCAGTCTTTTTGAATATAGCACATAGTCGGGAAGGTTTGAATACCTGTTCAGCCCCATGGAAATATCAAAATGATACACAACTTGTAGAATACTGAAACACCAAAAATACACAACCAACCTTTGCTTGAAACATGAAGTTTGGTGGGACATTGATGATTGCATATTCTGGATTATTTAAGTATACTTCAAACTCCTGCAAAAAAAGGACAGAATATTAGATTCTCACCCACGTACAAAATCTGAATGATGTCCAGATTGTAGAAAATGCTGAAATTGAACTTAATACGAAGGGGATGATTGAAGTTCACCAAGAAAATATGCAGATTGTGACATTATTCAGTATAAACACAACAGCAGATGGGTCATAAAAATGGACAGCTGATCAGGGAAGCTACACACCAAAAAGAGCAAACGAGATTTGAACTTCAGTATCCTAGAATCGATGTGAATCTAAGAACAGAAAGTTCACAGATATTCCTTTATGCCAACTCAAAAATGCGAATTGCTAGAAACCAGAAAAAACTCACGTAGAATTAGACGTTTATAGCCTCCGGATAAATAGATAACTTATCCACAAGGACTATTAGTGTGACACTTTTCCTTTTTCCTTTATTTATAAGTAAATAAGTTGATACAAAAAATCGTGTATAGCCTTTACTAGACCTTGCAAACTATTGGATCCAATTATGAGATCCTCCCTAAAAGGATTATACAGACAAAAGAAAAGAAAGATTCAAGTAATGCTGATTCAGATGGTATAAGTTACTCGAAACCAAAATGTGCCGCAAACATCAGAGTAGAAGATAAAGATTATGCCTTTGTTACAGTACTAAAGATTATTGAGGATGAAAAAGAGACAAAATTCAGCGTTGCTCACTTCCCCATCATTTAAGGTTTACTACTTTCTGCTTCAAAGGGCATGAACTTGAAGAAAGATTTGTTCACTAGCATGACTTCTCCTATTTACAAATAAAATTCTTATATTTACAAATAATCAATCGTACAAGGTATAAGAAAATGGCTCGATATAAATAATAGCCACAAATGGCAGCCCATATACTCTTGTGGATATCTTCTTTGTACCAAGTATTGTTAAAAATCTCCTATCAGTTTCAGCTTCTATGAAGGATGGTCTACAAGTATCTTTCAATGGCAATTAATGCATAGTCAGAGTCAGACAGAATGGATCATAAGATCATTCTAATAGAATCTTTAATCAAAGGACTTCTCGTAAAAGATCAATTTGAAAAGCAAAATTCAAAAGTCTTGTCTATTTCAAATCATACAACTGTAGGTGGTGAATTAGTCGGTTGGTCTAAAGAAATGCAAAATGCACTTTTCCTGGATTAGATAGCTTTAGGGGCTAAATTTATAGCACTTCAAGAAACACACAAGTTTAAGACTCAAATCTCAACTGCGCATTCACCCTTGCATTAGAGTAGAAGACTTGGACAAGACTTGGACAAGAACATACAGTAGGCACACAAAATCAGAGAGCACAGTGCGTTCTTCTCAATCAGTGGCTTACATACATCCCTTAGCAAGGACAAGCGTGCAGATACATCTACTGGAAGGGACTTCCTTGCTGGTTTAGGAGATGTCTGGCAGAGATCAGCTAAGGGGGTGAATAAGCACAAGTGCTAGGGATACAAGTGTGGTAATAGTACACTTTTTGAGCATCAAGGTCTCACTGTCTTTGTATATGCCTCCACATGCTTATATCCATCCAACTTGGGTTGAAACCCCTTTTTATACCCCATGGGTTGCTGGAAGGTGGCCTAGATATTTGGGCTGAGAGCAGCCTCCTAAGTCAGTCAGGGCGGGGTGGCCAGGGAAGTGGAGGCCCAGGCAGTTACACTAGCAGTGCCAGTGGTGGTCGTGGCAATTGCTCCTGCCAGAGTGTGCCCAGACAATGGTCCAAGCCTCCCGAAGGTGGTTCAACTGGTGGCCCAAGGTAGCCCTGCTACAGAGGTGGTCGCTTTATTTGCACTCCCCATGCATATGTAGTTGACTATGGACCTAATATATTACCAAATGGAATATTCTCCCAAGTTATCCTCTAGTCATCCTGCACTTCGGTCGCCTAAATACTCACCCAACTATGGTACTCTCCCAATCTTACTTGCTCATCATGCTGAGAGAGTACTCGCCTATTCTTTCCAGGTGTGCCTAGGGCATGAGTAGCAGAGTCCATAGTCTATTCCAATTTCCTTGGTCCTGACTCCTATCTTAAGACACCAAAAAGTTTTCTTTCCTACAAGTTGCCCCCCGCTATAGTCTCTCCATCCTAGATAGAAATGTACTGCTATCTCTTTTTTATTTTTTCTTTCTTTTACAATGATCTAAAAACATGAAAATAGAATCAGCAAAACAGAGAAAGAGTCTAGAGATGAAATTCATGTATATACAAAAATATGTACAACAGTATGCATGAACATATACCAAAATGAATCCAGGCAAACCCCAAATTCACCCTCCAATGAAAGTGAAACTATAAGCTCATGGTAGTAAACCACAAGACTATATAGCATATCAACTCCATTATGCAAAGTATCGACTCAATACTACGACATGCCCACTAACGTCATCAGGCCCAAGAGTGGGTATAGAGCTAAGAATGAATACATGCTCACGCACCACAAAACGGACACACACCATGAGCATGAACTCACAGGAAGCTCTGCAAACTGAGTTGCTATCACTTCTTGAAGTGATGGGCAAACTGAGCCATAATGAAGCCTAGCACAAAATGCAAACAAAAGATAGGAAGAATTGTAGAAAATGCATAGTTGATAGGGTATACACAGTGCGAAAGGGAAAATTCATCTGTCTAGTCCTTGGCCGCCTCCTTGCCAGGCATTCTACTAGGGGGCTCTTCTTCATCGGACTCCGCAGCCAAAAGAGAGTTGAACATAGCAAACCTTGATTTATACATCTCTTTGGCAGTGGAGTTATTCATTTGCCTTCTCTACCTCGTCCAATTCTATGATTGTAGTTGCAAGACTATCCTCGAGTACCTTAATGCTATCTGCTGCAGTGGAATATGTCTCTTCCTACGTGCCATGCCAGGTATTTCCTTCTTTAGCTCTTGAGGAACAAAAGCACATCTCAAAAACTCTGCAGAAATGATTTTTAAGTTTTGCGGGGCTCTCGCGTCCATGTCGATCAGCATCTTGCAATCCTCTTCCATGCAGTCGACCACTTTTTGCAGCATCTTGTGATCCTTTGCCATGCAGTCAAGGATCGCATGCAGTCAACTGCCTTGTGTAGCATCTGCATTGTAACGTCCATCTACGCAAATCTTTGTAAGTGGGGCTGAGTGGGAGGCCAGATAACGCGATCAATTCTTTCTTTGATTGGAAGTAAATGAGGGTTCTCTAACAAGGAGGCTCACATGGTGAAAGAGTGGGAGGTGAAGGCAGTAGGGATGCGAAGGTACACGTCAGGGAGAGCTGTGGGCATTCTATCAAGTTGGAGAAGATTCACCAGAAGGCCAGAGAAAGGTGGCATAGTAGAGGTGGTGGGTGGGATAACAGGGGGAGTAGGTGCATGTGAGGTGAGTTGGAGTGTCGGGACATGGGTGGTAGGACTGGGATATGAAGCAGATGTTCGTTTTTAAAGCAACAATCAATATAGACAGAATGTAGAGATAGATAATATAGAGACAATGTACACAAGACAGATGGCAAAAGAGCAAGAGAACTCCAAAGTATAACTCTAAAATTACCAGAATATACTTACAAAAGTCCTCAAGCACTCCAAGTGATGGATGAGCAAGAAGATCAGTACAAAAAGATAAATAATATGCTAGATTGGTGATCTGTATATAGTTTTTGTGAGTCCTTGAAAAGCAAAGCAAATCATCTGCCTAAAAAGCAAGATAAACAGTCTCTCAGATTTCGTGTCGTAAATCGTGGAAGTTTCTTTTTTGAGTTTTCTTTTGTTGAATATTGACCAATGTTGGAAATTTAGTAGACCCATTACTAATACCACAGGTCCAAGTTCCATGGGTCCAGGATCTACAACACAGATTCCAGCAATCTTCCAATATTGACAAAACATGAACATACCACATTTAATCATACAAATGATGAGACAAAGATAGAGAAGGATTAAACAACATGTGTAAAGTGTTACGTAAGCCACTGCTTACTCACACTATCATATATACAAATGTTGATTTACAATGTGGGAGTCAAAATCTCAACCACTCTATGTGAACAGAAATAGATGGATGAGTGAATGTACAAATGTAACAAACATATTCAGATGTATGAATAGAAATATGAATAAATATGAGATGTGTGACCTAATAGGTTGTAGAAGAGTGAATATGAGTGACAGAAAGAGGAAAGATCAGTCTAAAACTGATAATCAACAAACCCTCATCTAACCTTTAGGCTATGGAAGACCCTAAGTTAGACACGTGCATGAAAAGATCACATACTTACAAAAGTAGTAAAGAATGCTAACAAGTTTGTTGCCAAAAATCCTTAAACTCATATGACCATACCTTCTCGAACACCTCATCCAAATATGCATAAAGCATACATGTACTGATTCTCTTGTAACTATGACGAATAGGACTACTCCTAATATGAATGTCACTGCCTCCATAAACTCCAAGTAGTACCTGTGTGCATAAAGAGAATATGTACCTGAATTCTTAACATAAAATGCAAATCTCATGTTAACCACCATCCAATGTCTTTGAAGTAACCCGAAATCTTCATGTAGAAGACAATCTTCAAATACATTATGTAGATGGCCGATCCACACCACCAAAGCTGCCAATAGATAAGTCCTCTCCATAAGCAAGAGTGTAAGCACACTCTTCTTCTCCAAGAAGAACTCCATAGCCGCTCCTCAACATGCTCTAAAATAACACCATGGCTTCTCCATGTGCTAGAAGCATCACCTCTATTGAGGTACCAAAGCTCCAAAGCTTGGTGTTGAACTAGGTGAAGGATGATCTAACAATAAGACAAGCTTGTTCTTATATAGCTTTGTGTACCCTCCAAAAGCTCTTCCAAAAGCACTAAAACGTGATCGTATTCATCAAAAACAAAATCAAACGGGAAAGAATCCGTCGCCAAATCGTTCTGTGATCGCGATCTGTCATGCATGCTTTATTAGAAAAGCATGAAGAAACAAAAACCTTCTTCGATCTGTCGCGCTGCTCGTGGGACTCGAACCCAAGTGGCGCCTTTGGGAGAACGATGATGTAACCACGTCGTCCACGTGTTTTATGTTATGAAGAGCTGATATAGAAGTCTACACATTCTTTAATCCTGGACAATATTGGACCAATGAGACATTGTTTTCCAACAACCACTGGATAGGAATAATAGGTGTCCAATCAAATTTGACTGTAATTAAAATATTTGACCTCATTTGACTTTTTGACCTGAAATAAGGGTTTGAGTTTTGACCCAGCAAATGTTGCCCATTTTTGACATGTCACATATCATTGGATAGCTTTTGAGTACTACTTTCCAAATATGTAAAAGAAAAATCTGCATATTTCGACCAAAGTTGACCACTTGACCGCCAACCTTAGACTTTGCCTTTTCTAGAAATATGTGGAAATGTGTACACCTCCTCTTGTGGAAAGGCTGCATTTCTAGCAATCCCCTCCTAGCCTAACTATATGCCAGGCAGGTATTTTGTTAGCTGACAAAAATATTTTTGTAGGTACTTGTATATATTTTGCAAAGATCATGCCAAATGTCCACAAACAAACAAAAAGGCTTTGAATAGGACAGCACTCCTATACCACAAATAAAAAGGAGAACTCAAACATCCTATACTCTTCTCAACCAAGTACTACTTAGAAGAATAGAGACAAACAAAAGGATGATAATGGAAGATAGAATGTAGATTTAAACATATTTTCTCAACTATTAAGGTTTATCAGACCTTTCTAATTAAGATCATACGCTATTATTCACACCTATCATCTTTCTTTTTTAAACAAAATTATGTTTTGTGTGCCTTTCATGGGCTGACAATAAGACAATCTACCTCTTTATGGTTTGTTCTGTCACAATGCTTACATTTCTTAAATTTCTTCACTTTTGTTGCAAATGACATATTTTTATTGTCTTCTGACCTTTATCTTTTCTCACCCTTTTGGATTGTTGCCATTACTCTATCAAGATTTTGACTTGTCTTGTTTTGTAGAATAGTGGCAATCATACTACTCTTCATAATAACTACTACTACAATTTCCTCTGAAATAAGATTGTTCATCCAAGCCAATTGAGCTAATAAGCTCTTAAACTTATTCAAATGCTCTTCCACTACTGTTGAGCCACTCATTTCTGATTGGGAGAAGGAGATGAGAAGTGATATAAGAGACTGTTGTGTCCTTGTGTCAAATATTCCTCCTAGCTTTATCCATGCCTTTCCTTCACTTTTTATGCCTGAAAGATGATGTATATATTCATTACTTAGGCTCATACCTATAGTTGACAGAGCTTTTCTATTTCTAGACAAAGCTTCTTCATCTGATGGTTGAACCACAATTGAGGTGGTAGCCCCTCCTACTTGTGTAGCCCCTCCTCTCCTCCTTATGTACTTCTTTCTCCACCACTTGATGAAGATGAGGAAGCACTTAAAGCTTGTTGAGCTTTGTTCATAGTGTTCTTGTGCAGCAACTGTATATAATCCAATGCCTCCAAGTTCTCACCTAACTTCAACTTCAACTTCATCCCATAAGTCTATGATCATGAGATAGTATTGCAGCCTTCTTTGGCATGTCTGGAAATTAGTTTCATCAAAATGATCTACAACAACCATGGAGGAGGTTGCCATATCTCTAATATATATGCTAACTCAAGCAAGTCTATGCTCAAGTTATATCTCTTACAAACTCTCACAAACTTGCTCTCATACAAATTGTTGGTTTTTAAAACCACAATCAATATAAAGAGAATGCAGAGAGAGAAAGAGAGAGACAATATAGAGACAATGTACACAAGAGAGGTGACAAAGGGGAAAGAGAGCTCCAAAATATAACTCTAAAATTACAAGAATATACTTACAAAAGTCCTCAAGCACCCCACATAACGAATGAGCAAGAAGAGTTATACAAAAAGATAAATAATATAGCATATTGGTGATCTATCTATAGTTTTTGTGAGTCCTTGAAAAGCAATGCGAAAAAACTGCCTAAAAAGCTGAAAAAGAAGTCTCACGAATTTTGTGTCATAGATAACAGAAGCTCCTTATTTTGATGATATTTTTAGTTTTCTTTCGTTGAATATTGAACGTTGGATAGGAATAATAGGATTTTGACAAGTGTCTAGTCAAATTTGACTTTAATTGAAAGATTTGACCTTATTTGAGTTTTTGACCCAAAATTAGGGCTTGAGTTTTGATACAGCAAATGTTGTCCAATTTTGACATGTCACATATCATTGGATAGCTCTTGAGTAGTACTTCCATAAAAAATCTGCATATTTTGACCAAAGTTGACCACCGATTGACTAGCCTTTGACTTTGAGTTTTTTGAGAATGTACGAAAATATATGCACCTCTTGCAAAAGGATTTCTAACATAAGAGAGGGTTGAGGTCGTGAATGTGGTGGTGAGAAGGGCCGAAGAAGAAAGGCCACAATAGGAGGAGAGGAAAGGCCACAATAGGAGGGGAGGATTTCGGATGAGATGGAGGGGGAGAAGGGGTAGGAGAACTTAGAAGGACGAGGGGAGGTAACTTATGGAGAAGTTGGTTGTCTACGTTGTGAAGATAGACTAAGAGGGGTGGAAGAAGAGATGATGTACTTGCTCAAATGGATGTCAACACCTTCGAAGGCTTCGGGGACTTCCTCTTCACATGATAGAGTGGCAAGGGCAAAGACGGAATCTTTATGTAACATGCACTTGTTCTTTTTCATGACGGCTAAGGCAGAGGTGATGGTGATGGCAGAGTGTGTATAGGTGTCCTCTTCACATGAAGAGTGGCAAGGGAAGCAACGGAATCTATATGTGCATGCTTATTTATAGCTACCTCCAACTCTTCTTCTTTCTGCGTGATCGTCGCAAGAGTATGCCGTATGGTTAGGGAATTGCGAGAATAAAACAGTAGAGAGGCTCGCATACCTTGATGTCAATAAAATGGACATTCTCATGCAAAAATAAATCCAATTTGAAAAGTTCCATCCTTCTCATGACCTTTGGATTCATAGTCTTTGTAGTGAAGGTTGCAATGCGTTCAATGGTCATGTCACCACTTCTCTTCCTGGAGCTTGCTAAGTGGGACTCTTTGGTCCCATCTATCTTGATAGCAGATGCACACAATTCTAAGGTGATCTCTCGGGTTCTATGGCACAATTTCATACAATAGGTTTGTGTACAAATAAGCTTTGATAGTGTCCTTCCAGAAATTGTAATTTGTGCCATTCAATCTTTCCCTTTTTTGCATGAACATAGACATGAATGATGATAAAGGACAACATACTTAATGAAGCCGTGGTTCAAGGTAGACATTGTATATGTTGGAAATTTAGTAGGCCCATAACTAATACCACAGGTCCATAGTTCCATAGGTCCAGGATCTACAACATAAAATTCAGCAATCTTCCAATATTGACAAAACATGAACATACCACACTTAATCATACAAATGATGAGACAAAGATAGAGAAAGATTAGGCAACATGTTTAAAGTGTTACGTAAGCCAGTGCTTACTCACACTATCATATATACAAATGTCAATTTACAATGTGGGAGTTAAAATCTCAACCACTCTATGTGAACGGAAATAGATGGATGAGTGAATGTACAAAATTTACAAGAATATTTAGATGTAGGGACAGAAATCTGAATATGTATGAGATGTATGACCTGATAAGTTGTAGAAGAGTGACTATGAGTGACAGAAAGAGGAAAGATCAGTTGGAAACTGATATTCAGCAAACCCTAATCTGAATTTAGGCTATGGAAGACCCTAAATCAGATGTGTGTGTGAAAGATCACATACTTACAGAATTAGCATAGAATGCTAATATGTTGCTATCAGAAATCCTCATACTCATGTGAACACACCTTCTCTAACACCTCATCCGAATGCATGTAGCATGCATGTACTGATTCTCCTTTAGATATGCCGAATAGGACTCCTCCTGATATGGATGCCACTCCCTCCATAAACTCCAAAGTAGTACCTGTGTGCATAAAGAGAATATGTACCTGAATTCTTAACATAAGATGCAAATCTTATGTTAACCTCCATCCAATGTCTTTGAAGTACACCGAAATATTCATGTAGAAGACAATCTTCAAATACATTATGTAGATGGCTGATCCACACCACCAAGCTGCTGATGGGTAAGTCCTCTCCATAAGCAAGAGTGTGAGCACACTCTTCCCCAAGAAGTACTCCATAGCTGCTCCTCAACATGCTCCTAGAGTGCACCATGGCTGCCCCATGTGTGTTAGAGCACCACCTCTAATGAGGGACCAAAGCTAGCGTTGCAATTGGTGTAAGATGACTCAAAAGTGACCCAAGGCACTGTTTATATAGCCCTCAAGGACTTCTAGCGATCAAAATTGAAGCTTTTTGCGTAAAAACTCATCATCGTAGCTTTTTAAAACTTGGATCTCTATTTTTTAATTGAGTTTGCTTTATTTTTAAAGTTGCTTTTGACTAACTTTAAAAATAGCTTCTTGACCTGCTTTTTCACACTTTTGATTACCTGATGAATGATCTGACAACATTTTTATGATCCTTATGCCGAGAGCTATCATATAAGGTCAAAACCCTAAATCAGCAGAAAATTAGGGTTAGGGTTTTCTTCCAAATCTGATCTTTGATGACTGCATGTCATATACCATTAGAAAGCTCTCTTCAAGCTCTACAAGATAGGGTCATAAAAATTTTACCCATTTTTGTGCCAAAAATGACTAAGTACCAAAATTAGGGTTTCTGCCCTAAATGGATTTTGGACTGATGTGACATTGTTTTCCAACAGTATAGCAAGAAGATGGAACCTCAAAAAGTTTCACACCACACTTGCAAAGATAGATGGAGTTGACACCCGATAGGAAGTTTGGTTTAGAGTAGCCCTATGAACATTGTGACACCCTTGGGGCTTAGAGTAGCCATCACAAGCACTCACACACAGTCCTTATATTTCTTGGAGTTACAAAGGTAGGTTGTAAGCTATAGTTCAAAGCTTGCTCCTGAAATCTCTCAAGAAACTTGAATTAAAAGACATGAATGTTGTGTGTGCAACTCTCCTCCCATCCTTTATATCCTCTTGCACCCAAAATAGCAATGATCTTGAATGATCTAGTACGGACATGTGTATCATGTGTATGGACACTCATTACCATTACTCCTTGGGTATGAAAGAGGCCGCGGAGAGCTATATTGTGATGTGCTCGGTTGCTCCAAATGCCAAGGCAGTGGGCTTTTGCGTGAGGAGAGAGAAAGTAAAGAGAGAAACTTGCACAAAAATTTGGAGAAGAAGATGGAGAAGCTGAAGTTGAAGAAGTCTCAATCAAGTTATGAGAGATTTGGGACCAAGTCTTATTGATAAGTGACTTTTAGGTCATTTGGGCATGTTCACACATGGCCAATGACCAAAAATCATAAAAATAATGTAAATGCCTATAACTCCCCAATTTGGGGTCCAAAAAATAAAACAAAAATATGTCTAAAAAGCTCTCGAAGAGAGCTTTCATATGGAAGGGTCAAAATATACAAAAGGAGAGTCCTTGGGGCCTTTATCCTCAATAACCTCCCATTTAAAGGACAAAGGAGGCTCATTTAAGCTAAGTAACTCCCATCATCTATATGCAGAGCTGATGTTGTGCCTTGGCTAGACACTTCCTGAGAGCATCTGCAAGATTCCGTTAAGTATTGACCTTGATCAAAGTGATAAGGCCATCCTCATAACACCTCTCCGATGAAGTGGTATCTCACATCAATATGCTTTGTGTGAGCATGAAACATGGCATTCTTTGCCAAACATATGGCACTATAGCTAGCGCATCCAAGAACAAGTGTTGTTTTAGGCATCCCAAACTCACTGCACAAGTGGGGTAACTAAATGGCTTCTTTGGAAGCCTCTGTAGCTGAAATATATTTAGCCTCTGTAGTAGATAGTGCAATTATCCCTTGAATTCTAGAGCACCATGAAATAGCTCCACCTACAAAAGTGTATACATAGCCACTTGTGGACTTGCATGTGTCCACATCATCTCCCATGTCTGAATCACAAAATCTTTTAACTCCAATGGATCCTTTCCATAACATAGGCATTTTCCTTCGCTCCCTTTCAAATATCTCAAGATAGATTTGACTCCCTCCCAATGAGCTCTACCAAGATTAGCCATGAACCTGCTAACAACTCCCATTGCATGACCAATGTCTGGCCGAGTGGCAACCATAGCATACATAAGTGAACCACTCTTCATGTAATTGGCTGCATCATCATCTTTGGGACAGTCATCGTTGGAAAGCTTAACATGTGGCTGCAGTGGCACTCCAAGAGGCTTAGCATCAGCCACATTAAATCTGTCCAGCACTTTTTCAATGTATTTTTCTTGGGATAAATGCAAAGTATGCTGCTGCCTGTCCCTTTTTATTCGCATACCAAGAATATGCTCAGCTTCCCCAGGGTCTTTCATTGAGAATGCAGAGTTCAGCTGCTGTTTTAGAGCATTAAGAGTGCTCTTTTTCTTCCCAGCCAGCAGCATATCATCTACATACAGCACAAGCATGATTCGGCTGCCATCTTCATCCTTTTTAGTGTATAAACATCGGTCTACATGGCTTCTTTTGAACCCATGTTTGAGCATAAATGCATCAAACTTCTTATACCATTGTCTGGGGATCTGTTTCAGCCCATATAAGCTCCCTTTCGGCTTGCATACCAGATGCTCTTTTCCAGGAATGGAATATCCTTCTGACTGTTTCATGTACAGCTCTTCATCTAAATCACCATGCAAAAAGGTTGTTTTAATATCCATTTGGAATAACTCCAAATCCAAGGCAGCTATGAGAGCAAACAACACGCGTAATGTGGTCATTTTAACCATTGGAGAGAACCCCTCTTGGAAATCATACCCTCTTTTTGGGCATATCCCTTAGCAACCTTATACTTGGGCTTGCCATCAAGAGTTTTGATTCTGTACACCCACTTGTTGGGAATGGCCTTCCTACCTTTGGGCAACTCAACCAAATCCCAAGTATCATTTGCATTCAAGGCCTTTATCTCTTCCTGCATGGCTAACTCCCACTTCTTCTTGTGCTCGCATAGCTTTGCCTCTTTATAAGTGAGGGGCTCACCCTCATCTGATAACATAATGTAATGTATAGAGGGGTCATATCTATTCACTGGCCTCTTAGGGCGTGTAGACCTTCTTACCCAATGATCCACATTATCCGGCAATGGATCTACATCAGGAAGTGCCTCAACTTCTTCATTGTTAATGGACTGCTGTACATCATTTCCGGCCCTGTTTTCAGCATGAATAGGTGGCTGCATACGCCCATCAGGAGTGTCATTTTGCTGTCCAGCATCATCTGGCTCAATAACCACAGGCTCATTATCATTTCCAGCCATATGTGATCATCCATGTAGGAGTTAAACGTCTGCGGAAGCACGTGAACGGCACACGGAGGAAGTAAGGAAATGCCAAGCTATGTAGAATCAATCCACGAAAGGAAGTAAGCCAAAGCTTTGCGAAAAGCTTCAAACTTCACCCTAGGCACAGCCTTCGTGAAAAGGTCTTCAATGTTCTCCTGTGTGGGCACATATGCCAAGTTGATCTCTCCAACAGAGAACCTCTCCCTAACATAATGATAATGCACTTCAATGTGCTTAGTGAGAGCATGGAACATAGGTTCCTCGCAATTGCCAATGCGCTCTAACGGTCAGTGAAGATGGTGGTGGCAAAAGACTGACCAACACCAAAATCAGCCATATGGCGTCTGAGCCACACAAACTCAACAGTCGTTGGGAAAGCTTCCCTATACTCAGCCTCAAAGCCTCACAATTGAAAGTGGCCACAGTAGGCTTCTTCTTGCTCAACCAAGATATACATGAGCTACCAAGCATGAAGCAAAAGACACTAATGGACACACGAGTGTCATAGCGACGAGGCCATCCAGAATCAGAAAAAGCATGTAAATCTGGTTGTAGTGATCCCCCCTTGGGATAAAACAATCCAAGTAGCCGAGTACCACTCAAGTAGCGAAAGATGCGCTTAACCGCCTGCCAATGCTTGACACCTAGGCAATGAATAAACCAGCTAATCTTTGAGACAGCAAACTGAATATCTGGTTGAGTAATGCATAAGTAAATCAAGCATCGAGCAGCTTACGAATAGAGAGAAGCATCAAATGCATCTCCAGCATCACGAAGACTCAATCGTAAACCTTTCTCCATAGGAGTGGCAATAGGTTTGCAGTCTTCAAGGCCAAAAAACTACAATACGTGTCAATATATTTCGTTTGACACAAAGCTATTCCATCGTCAACTTGCATAAACTGAATGCCCAAATAATGATGCAAATGCCCTAAACCAGACATCTCAAATCAAGCATGCAGATGAGCCTTAAAATCAACAATATGCTTCTCATGAGGACCACAATGATCAAAAGCACATCATTAGCACGCTTAACATATAAGGTTCTCTCAGTTGGACTGATCTCAAAACCATGTGCAATTAGATAAGCATGTATCTTTTCATACCAAGCATGTGGTGCTTGCTTTAAACCATATAATGCCTTCTTTAACCTACACACTTGGTTTTCATGCCCTTCCTACACAAAGCCACGGGGCTGAAAAACATACACTTCTTCATGCAAGTCACCATTCAGAAATGCAATTTCAATGTCCAACTGATGTACATTCTAACCATGATGAGCTGTAAGTGCACAGATGCTATAAACAGTAGTCATTCGGCAAGTAGGAGCAAAGGTCTCATCAAAATCAATGCCTCTTTCCTATGCATAACCCTTTGCAACAAGCCTAGCTTTATACCTGTCAAGTGTTCCATCAGCATAGTTACCGGAAATGCCGTTTCTGGGGGTCGGAAACGGATCGGCCGTTTCCGCGTCCCGTTTCCTCCCGGAAACGCGTTTCCGGAGGTTCATTTTTTTTGGGCAAATTTTGGCCGATGTTCAGTTTTGAGGACCATTATTCTCATGCGCGTTCGAACTTCGAACGTCAACTGAGGTATTGCCCATCCTCTAGCCTGAGTAGTAACCTTCCCTTGCCTCTCACGCTTCAGTTGTGTAGCTCGAAGATAGTAGGACTACTGTAGGAGTCTCAAACAGCTTGACAGGTCACAACCCATGGTCTACAGTCTACTGTGCAGTGTGCACAGAGCTGCTACAGCCTACTGTAAGTATGAATCATGATGTACATTGTATACAAATTACAATATGATGTGTGCATAATACATGTGTTTGGCATCATGCATAAATCATGATGCATGTGCATTGCAAATTTGCATGTGTGTACACTATAATTAGTAATTACTAATATGATATACGATATATGATATATCATATGTCATGATTCATTTTAAATGTGAAGTTTTGTAAATTGTATTTCAGAATTTCAGATATTATACTCAGCATTTGCCATTGATCATGGCTCCTGATCCATATTGGAGATATGTTCAGAAGATTGGATCATATTCAGGAGGAGGCGGTTCTGGAAGATGGAAGTGTTCTTTTTGTGGATATGAGAAGACCGGATCAGTTACGAGGGTGAAAGACCACCTTGCAAAAGTGGTATGCAAAGACATTGCACCTTGCATGGCTGTCCAGATGATGTCTTTGCTTCTCTCCAAGGATGGAGAAAGATGAGGCTAGGAATCCATGAGTATACTGATCGTGATGAGTCCCAAGAAGTAGGGGACTCTATGCCATCAACAATGCCTTGTAGCTCTAATGTTTCTATGACAAAAACACAACGTAGTGAAGAGGGAACTAGTGAAGGACCAAGTGCCATACGAACTCCTTTGCCAAAGGGTCCAAATGTATGTAAGAAAGGATCACTTGGGGCAGCTAGCTTAAAAGCTAGTATGCAAAAAGTGCATATAAAAGAGGCAACAAAGGAAATGAGACGATAATTCATACGATGTGCCATTCCTTTTAATGTTGCAAGGACCACACAACGGAAGAGATTTGTCAAAGCCACGTCTCGCATTGGCTATGAGTGGGAGGGTCCATCAGGAGAAACCCTTCGCACTACAGAATTGAAAAGAGAAAAGGCATGCATTATGGGACAGCTTGATTACTTACAAGATGCATGGAAAAAATATAGATGTAGCATTTTATGTGATCGATGGTCAGACATCCGAAAAAGAAGCATATATAATGTTCTTATCTCTTCATGCATGGGAACAATGTTTTGGAGAGCTATTGATGCTTCTGTTGTTGGTCTCACTATCACAGGTAATATTTGATTATGAATTCCATACTTTCATTCTTTTATGTATCTTGTATCATGTGACATGTCATATGTATGAATCATGATGTGGTAACTTCATACTTTGGTATTTTACAGGTGCATTTTTATACACTCACATAAAAAAGGTGATTGAGGAGATTGGACCAGAAAATGTGGTCCAAGTGATTACAGATAATGGGAGTAATTGTGTCTCTATGGGGAACATTTTGCAGGATGAGTACAAAAAAATCGTTTGGACCCCATGTGCATCACACTGTCTAGATCTTCTCATGGAACATATAGGCAAAATTGAGTGGGTATGTGTCATCTTCAAACGGGCAAAGAGTATTGTGAAGATGGTTACCAAAAGACCAAAGGTTCTTTCTATGTATCGTGCTAATAGCACTTTGGAGATTTTGAAGCCATCCGCAACACAATTTGCATATATGTTCATTGTCTTGGAGCGTCTTATTCATGTACGTCCCAATTTGATACATACCATCAGTTCTGAGAAGTGGATAATATGGGATAAGAGCACCACACCAAAATTCATGGATTTTAGAAGAAACATTTTAGATGAAGATTGGTGGCTTAGTGCAAAAGCTTTGGTAAAGACATTGCAACCAATCTACATAGTATTACGCATTACAGATATGCAACCTTTGACTCTTATATGAGTATATGGACAAAATAGGAGAGTCCTTGAGTAAGATCACATACTTGGCTCCTGAGAAGTAAGTTCTAACTTCTTAATTTGTAAATTTTAACTTGCTTAAAGCCTTTTATTTGAATTTGATCCATCATTCATGAATGGAGATTTCTTTGATTTTTTCCTCTAATAAGGATTTCTTGTTGCATTATGAATTTTGCAAGATAGAGAGTATTCAAGATGTGTGGAATGCACGTTGGAATTGGTTCCATAAACCAATTCATGCAGTGGCACATATATTGCATCCTCTATGGCGTGGTCCTCATCAGCTTGGAAACGATGAGTTGGATAGTGGTTTTGAGGAGTATGTTGAGCATTGGACAGGTATTATGAATCATAATTTATGAATGAATCATGATTCATGATTATTGACTTTTTATTTATGGATAATGAATCATGATAGATGGGGATATCGACATGCAAACTCGCATTGAGGATGAGATGCTGGTGTATAGAAACCATCGTGGCAAATTTGGAAAGGCCACTGCACTTTTACGCGAGTCTCAGTTGAGACCGGTTTCGTGGTGGAAAAAATATGGTGATAAAACACCTATTTTGGTAATGGTCTTGTTTCCTTAGTGACAACTATCAACTTACCATTTTAATATTTTCAAATTTCAATTCTTCATGAATCATATACTTACATTATGTTATCTTCTTTTTGTAAACTATGACAGAAACAGCTAGCTCTCCGAGTTCTTTCACAAGATTGTGGTGGAAGACCTTGTGAAAGGAATTGGAGTACATGGTCCCTCTTTCATACAAAAAAGAGGAACAAACTCACTACACGACAGCTTGAGGATTTGGTGTTTTGCAATGCAAATTTGGCATTGTTGGAAAAAATATCCCATTGTCTTGATCCTATGGAGATCAATGTTGATATAATCAACATTGATCAGACACTTAGTATACCAGACATTCCCACAGAGGAGAGGGATATTTATGCACTACTCTATGAGGAGTCATTCCAGTTTGTGCATGATACACGATCTCGCCGACAAGGAGATCCATCGTCATCAGCCTATGTGCAGCAGAGGGTGACTCAGCATGATGATTCATCATCCTCTTCTTCAGCGGCATCCTCAGATATTGGAGATGATCAGTCAGATGATGAGCCATTATATGATGATGATAGTGATTGCCATGGAGCTGATTATCAGTAGTTTAGTGTGTATTTACTTTTTTGGATGGATCATAGATTCATGATTTGACATTGACATTGTACTTACTACTATTGTAGATCATTTTGGTTTGATGCCACATGGATGATGGATTATGGATGATGTATGATGTTTCCTGTTAGTAGTATCATGTTACATGGATGACATTGATGGTTGATTATCATGTTGACAGTTGATGTTTCATTATGTTCTAACTTCTAATATCTGACCGTTGGAATTTGGTGTTTCTAGTAGACTTTAGTTTGAAGTTTGAAATTAAAAGTTTGACTAAAGTTTGAAATTAAAAGGATCTATGAGCTTAAGTATTTAACTTTTTAATTCTTGGTTTGAAATTTAAAGCTTAAGCCTTGAATGTTCAATGGATTATGGATATTGTAATTACTAATTTGTCAATGAATTGTAAATACACACACAATGTGCACGCGGACATACCATGTCACACACATAAACACTATATATATATATATATATATATATATATATATATATATATATATATATATATATATATATATATATATATATATATATATATATATAGAGATATATATATATATGTATATATATATATATATATATATATATATATATATATATATATATATATATATATATATTCGTTTCCCGTTTCCTACCATTTCCAAATTTTTGGAAACTCCGAAACTCCGTTTCCAGCCAATCCGAACCGAACGTTTCCAGCCGTGCTAGTAACTATGTCCATCAGGTTTACGCTTAAGCTTGTACACCCACTTAGTGCCAATGGCCTTCTTGCAAGGAGGAAAGTCACATAAAGACCAAGTACCATTCTTCATTATAGCATCATATTCGAATTGCATAGCAACCATCCAATTTTCAGAATTTTATGCTTCATCTAATGAAACAAGCTCATTCTCATCAGAGAGACTAGAGGAAGCCATTGCATAGCAATCTGATGCAAAAAAAGCACTATGAGAGCCTGATCGAGTACGATATGACAGAGGTGCATCTAATTTGCTATCACGCAAAGTTTGCACCAGCCATTTTGGCATAGTTTTTGCCTCCTCAATATTTGTTCTCTTATCAATAAGTGCATCGTGTAAATCTGCATCAGAACTAGAATGATCTGCATCATCGCATGAAACCCGCAAAGGCTCAGAAGTTGCCTCATTAGGGCAAGCACTAGACTGTCCACCTGTAAAAAGAGGAATCAAAGTATCATACATGTCTTTGGAGCTAACAGATGACTCCTTCGTACATGAAAGTAAAGGCTGAATAGCATCTTCCACAAAAACAACACCACGGCTAACCAAAATGCATTTAGTCTGTGGATGATACAGACGATAGCCTTTGCTTTCAAAACAACACCACGGCTAACCAAAATGCATTTACTCTTTGGATGATATAGACGATAGCCTTTGCTTTCAAAACTATACCCAACAAAAATACATTTTACTGCTTTATCATCCAATTTCCTGTGATGTTGTTCAGGCACTAATGCATATGCAAAACAACCAAAAACACACAAATGAGCAACAGATCGCTTGCGACCATGCCAAGCCTCATATGGAGTGATAGACTACAGCGCTTTAGTGGGACACCGATTAAGAACATATGCTTCACACATAACGGCCTCAAGCCAAAAACTGTGGTAAAGCCTGACTCTTGACCATACACCTCGCCATCTCCATGAGTGACCTGTTCTTGCATTTAGCAACTCCATTCTGTTGAGGTGTATACGGCATTGTACACTAATGTTTTATCCCACGTTCAATGAGAAATGCATTAAAGTCAAAAGACATATATTCCCCTCCTCGATGAGAACAGAGGGTGCCCATTTTACATGCTGATAGATTTTCAGCCAAAACCAGAAACTGTTTAAAGCATATAAACACTTTGGACTTTGCTTTCAATGGATATACCCATGCATGCCTCGAAAAATCATCAATGAAAGTCACGAACATAGTTGTTAGCAACGTTTTAGCAACGTCCAAGGCAACGTGTTGCTAACGCGTTAGCAACATAGCAACGTTTGGACCTAGACGTTCCTAAAACGTTGCGAACATGATTCTTTCTTTTTGGGATTTTTTGTTAATATTTTCGTACTCTAGGCATCCTAAAGCTAATATATGATGAAATGCATCCTTTTACACACATAAATAAATATACTCACATATATATAATGAATTAAAAGTAGATATGTGACACGTAGTATGTATATTACACACATACATACATATTACATACATAGATGCATACATACATACATGCATACAGACATACATGCATACATGGATGCATACATGCATGCATTCATGCATACATACATACAAACATACATACATACAAACAAACATACATACATACATACATACATACATACATACATACATACATACATACATACATACATACATACATACATACATACATACATACATACATACATACATACATGCATGCATGCATATTACATACATTCATAATATATATATACACATGCATATTTGTAATTACATACATACAAACATACCTATATAGTACGGGATATACATGGAAATATATAGTATAGATTATTGAGTCTAGGTTAGTCCCTATGCAAGTCAATATTCACGAGTGATGTCAATGCTAAGTAGTGAGATTAATCATCGTAGAAGAGTACCCTTGGCTTTGAAGGGCCAAGGCCAAGCATGAAACTTTAGTCCAAGCTCTATAATTGCATTAGAAGGAGAACATGGGAAATCCAAAATATTTGGCTAGGTCAAGGTGATAAAGACCCATAAAGAAAATCATACATAAATGAATGTCTACACTTTTATAGCTTTTATGTCTTCCTCAATTTCTCCATGTTTTTTATTGCATGTATCAAACATTTAGGACACAACTTTAAATAATTTTTTATCCCCCCTAAAGAAAATATAGTTATGGGTACTTCTTGGATTACAAAAAAAACATGCATGCAAAGCAACGCGTTGCGAACGTAGCAACGTTGCGAAGTTGCGGTTACGAAGTTGCGAACCGTTCGCAACGCGTTGCGATGCAACTATGGTCACAAGTAAAGATAGTTTCCAAAAGATGGTGTCTACATAGGACCACACACATCACTATGTACAAGCTGCAATTTTTTAGTAGCTCGAACTGAACCATCTTTTGAGAAGGATGAACGCTGCGTTTCGCCCAAAATACAGCCTTCACAAACATGTTTACCGTGTGCCTCAAGTTTGGGCAAAGAGGACACCATTCCAGATTTCTGCAAGCATAGCAAACTAGCAAAATTCAGATGACCAAAGTGTGCATGCCAAAGCTTTGCATCTCACATAGCCTGAGAATCATGTACTGCACATGCTGAATCATTCACAGATTTCTCATAGTCTATGAGCTTATACAGCCCATAACATAAAATGCCAGAAGCAATAATCATGTCACCATTTGACAAATCATGAATTGTACATCTGTCATCAAGAAATTTCACAACCAAGTCAATCTTGGCTAATGCAAAAACTGATAACAGATTTTCTTGATATGTGGCAAAAATAAAGCATCTGACAATGTAAAAGAACTACCATCAGAAGTAGTCAAAATGATCTTACCAACTCCCATAACAGGATAAGAGGAGTTATTTGCACATGTGACAGTATTCCTGTAGGGGCAGGCTCAAGTGAAGTGAAGAAACTGCGCTACAAGGTAATATGTTTGGTTGCCCCACTATCAAAGTACCAAACATCTGAGTCTAGTACAGACATACTTTCTTAAGGAGAAGATGGGTCAAAACTGCAAACAATAGTAAGCGTTCTTCATTCTGCACTAGATTAGAAGACTCTGTTTTCGATGTAGAGGCCTCTGCAACAACCGTTCCGGCCTCTTTCTTCCTTGCCTCTTTAGCAACCAGTTTTGGACAGCTCTTAATGACATGATCATTTCCTTTACAATATTTGCAAAACAATTTCTTCTTTTTTTATTTCTTCTCATCTTTGTCTTTCTTCTCCGAATATGCAGCATTTGTAGATTTCTACTTACTAGTAGATTGGCTCCATTTACCTTTGCCCTTTTGACCAGCCAGGAAAGCATGATCTGCAACACGCATAATAGACCTGTTCTGCCTAGACTCATCTTCCTGCAACAAAACAGAAACTAACTCTTCAAATGTTAAGGCATTTGGATTTCCTTTCATCATCAAACGAAGAGTAGAAGCAAAACTATGATATGAGTCAGGAAGACCATTCAGAACAATCTGCACAAGTGAACTATCAGGAAGGATTTCATCAACAGAAATCAATTGTTCCTTCAAATCCTTGATCTTTGTCAAAAAACTATCCATAGAATCACCTTCATTCATGTGCTCACTCTCCAACTGTTTTCGGAGGTGAGAAACACGAGCCTCATTCCTAGCCTCGTACAATGTGATAAGTGTATCCCAAGCATCCTTAGCCGTTCTGCAAGAGCGACGTCTGCAGAAGCACACGAACAGCACACGGAGGAAGATGCAGCTTGGAGCACAACACAATACTGAATGTATTACCACTAGAATGTACAAAGATAAGAGACCCATTAGGGTAATAGGTATATATACAAGCGGGGGGGGAAAAAACCTCCTAAAGAGGAAAAAAAGTGCCCCGACGGTCCTAGTGTGTTCACACACATCACTACCTAAATATACCAACAACCTCGAGGGTTCATATCACACTTGGTGGCTTTACATGTTGAAATTTGACTCTTTTATGGTCATCTTTAGAGGCACAATTGTTTTTGTGCAGCCTTTCCTCATTAAATACAACATCTCAGCTGCGTATTACCTTCTTGAGTTGAGGTAGCAAACTCCTGTAGCCCATTTCACCTTCATCTCCATAACCCATGAAGATACCTTTCATGGACTTTGCATCTAACTTGCTTCTCAACTCACTCCTTATAAGCACAAAAGCATCACAACCAAAGATGCATAGGTGTTCATATGAAGCTGGTTTGCCACCAAACCTCTTCTGGAATGCCATCTTTTAAGGACATATGAGGGGATCGATTGCAATTTGCAAACATAAACTATAGTTTTCAAAGCCTCTCCCCAAAATCCATGAGGGAGATTAGCTGTGGACAACATGCATCTCACCCTCTCACATAAAGTCCTATTACACCTTTCAGTCATACTGTTGGAAGAAGGGCTGTATAGGACTGTTAGCTCCCTCTTAATACCAAGATTTTCACAAAATCTATTGAATTCAGCACTTGTAAACTCACCCCCATTATCTATCCGTAAGCATTTCAGCTTTCTACCTGTTTCGGTGGTCACAAATGCATGAAATTTCTTAAATGGAGCAAACGCTTCATCTTTAGATTTTAACAAATATACCCAAAGCTTCCTAGAGTAGTCATCAACAAAAGAAACAAAGTAAAGAGCACCCCCCATAGATTTTGTGGCATGCTACAAACATCAGAATGAACAAGATCAAGCACATTAGACTTACAAGAGACACCAAAGTGGTAGGAATTCTTTACTTGCTTATCATATTGGCATTCATTACAAAAATCAAGTTTTGAGCCTTTAGCATCAAACTTGTCCAAATTACATAGTTTATCAAGGCCTTTTTGGCTCATGTGGCCAAGCCTTTTATGCCATAATTCCATATGTGAATGGATTTCGGCCAAAGCAATAAACTTGCCCAACAAGGCTTTACCATGCAAGCAATAAAGAGTCCCTTTCTTTGTACCTTTAACAATCAGCCTAGAGCCTTTGATAAGCTTCCATGACCCCTTCTCAAAGAGGGTACTATATCCATGCATATCCATTTGCCCAACAGACAATAAGCTTTTCTTGATGTTTGGTACATACCTTACATCATGCAAAACTAGCTCATTAGTACCATCCAAAGTGAGATGCACTGTGTCAAAACCTTCAATAGAACAAGCATGGTTATTTCCAAGATATACATGTCCATGGCTACCTGCATGAAAGGTAGTAAAACACTCCTTAATAGGAGTAACATGAAACGATGCACCTTAATCCACAATCCATGTTTGTGACAGATGTAGTACATTTAAATTGTCGATTTTTAAATAAAAATCGTTTTTTAAATCGTGAAAACGTTCTGAACGATTTTTTACAATTTCTATTGAGGGGTTTTTTTTTTTAGTTTAGAAAAATATCTTTATTTAAAATGCATTTGAAAGTTGAGATTTGAAAATTGAAAGTAGTGTGGTGATTATAGATTATTAGGTGATTTTATATGTTAGGCATGTCAGGTATATCAAAAGGTGTTAAATATGCCATAACTTTATATTTTAGAAAATAAAAAACTCTCAGAGTGAATAAAAACCCCGATGTCTATTTTGGATTTTATAAACCTCTACGATTTAAACAACTTAAATCTTGTTTTTAAACCTCTTGTTGTACTATGGTGAAAGAGCATCATTCACAATAAGCAAGGCATCAATCAGATCCCTCTTTGTGATTTGCATATCTTGTGCATGAATATTAACAGAAGCATCAATAACTTCGACATGATCTGCTTCCATAGTAACACAAAGTATATCTTCTGCATCTGATAGTTCCTCAATGATGACACTAGAGGCCACATTGGCCTTCTCTTTGTCCTTGTCCTTTGAGTTTTCATGTGCTTCATTCTTGACAAAAGCATCAATAACTTCGGCATGATGTGCTTCCATAGTAGCACAAAGTATATCTTCTGCATCTAAGAGCTCCTCAATGAAAACACTCGAGGCCACATTGGCCTTCTCTTTGTCCTTGTCCTTTGAGTTGTCACGTGCTTCATTCTTGGTGTCCTTTTTCTTCATGTAACCTGTGTTTTTCTTTCTTTCTAGTTCAGCTTTGTAGTATCTACAATCAGGCTTCTTGTGACGTTTCCTACCACATTGGCAACAAGTCACTTCAGCCTTGCCTTTGCTTTTGCTCCTCTTCCTCTGTACATTTTCATTTTTCTTTTCTGATCTTCCTCTAGCCACATTGGCTAAACCACTTTCCTCTCTACTAGCTTTCCTCCTGATTTCCTCATTCAAAATAGAACCCCTTATATCATCAAGGGTAAGATTGCGACGAATCGAAAGTGAAACAACCAATGTTTCCTATGAATCAGGTAAGGTCATCAAAAAGAATATGGCCTTAAGCTTATCATCAAATGCAGGTAATCCGGAGTCCTTCACTTGTGAAAGAGTACCTGTGAAAGCAGATAAGTGCTAAGCTTCACTTTTTGATTTATCAAGCTGCATACACACTAGCTTACGCAAAAGATGCACTTGATTTACAGGTGTGGTATTTTCATAAGTGGCTTTCAACTTCTCCCATACCTCAAAAGGAGTTGTAAGGTCTTTCAAATCCACTAAGATTTCATATGATACAGTCATCTTGATGTAAGTGATGGCCTTCTTGTTTACGTTCATCCATGCTGCATCTGTCATATCTTCAAACTTGACTTCCTCAAGAGTCTCTTCATAATCTTTAAGAAAGAGGATGCCCAACATTCTCTCTTTCCACAAATCAAAACCGCTACCTTCAAATCTCTTTTTCTCAAACAAGCTTTTGACATCAGAGAAGGTAGAAGCCATGTTTGCACACTGAGAGCTTCGAAAATTCACCAAAAAAGGTAAAATTCACATGTTGTCCTGTGTGCAATCACCTGATGAGACTATAGCTGAGAGATTAAGCCCAAAAATTGTTCAAAACCTGCAAAATTCAATTTTTGACATTTTCTGGAAAAAATTTTAGAAAATTCCAACAACTTGTAATTGCATTAAAAACAACAAATTTGTTGTTTTTGAACCACAAAAGGCACACATATATGCAAAACAGAGTCAATGGATGCTTGTTTTCACAAAAGCCCCAATTTTTGGGGCAATATGACCTGTACAATCAGAGAAATGACCTTCTGTAATAAGTTTCCAACAAGTATGCGCTTTTTCAATCTTTATACATGTTCTCCCACTTGAAATGAGAGAGAATTTCTGCAACAACGGACTTGTAGATGAAAAAATCAGCAATGTGGATGCTGAAAATGACCTATGGGGACACAAGAAGAACAATAGAAGAGATTCTTCACGATGAAAAAATTTTCTTCAGCTTTGCTGAGGACTGAAGTAATCCTCCAAAAACAGCACTTTTATCAAAAAAAATTAAGGTTTTTCGCGATGGAATTCTCCCAAATGCAAGAAAAAGCCTTCAGCTTGACATAGGCTGAAGTAGAAAAGAACTTGGAGCAACTTTCTCGCGATGGAACAGCTCAAAACTCTAATACCAGCTGCAGAGAGCTACCACGAGCCCTAATACCAATTGAAAGAGGCTACGGAGAGCTACGTCGAGGTGTGCTTGGTTGCTCCAAATGCCAAGGGAGTGGGCTGCTGCGTGACCAGAGAGAAACCTGCGCAAAAAATTGGAGAAGAAGATGGAGAAGCTGAAGTTGCCTATAACTCCCCAATTTGGGGCCCAACAAATATATCTGGAAAGCTCTTGAAGAGAGCTTTCACATGAAAGGCTCAAAATATACAAAAGGAGAGTCCTTGTGGCCTTTATCCCCAACAGGGTACCTTAGGATATCCTTGAGCTAGGGACCTTCACTATGCTTAGCCCTGGACGTTGCCCGTGCATGTTGATAGGTTTGGAGGTGGTCATCTCCTCCATAGGCTTGATTTGAATGGTTAGTGTAGATGGCTGAGATGTACTAGGTTGAGGGAATATCTCCGTGACGAAGGAGAAAGCGGAGAGACTGAAGATAGTTGACGAGATTGATGGTACCTAACAGACTTGGATCCTCCTTGTCTGCAAGTTTGGTAATCAAAAAATATACCAAATGAGAGAAGGAATGCCTCTATTTAAAATTTTCATCCCACCTCCTCTATTTTTTTAACCACCTTCCTATTATTCAGCCACCTCCTCAACTAAATTAGAAAATTTTTAAAACTTTCTAATTTCTTTCAATTTACATAATCATTCTCAGCCACTCATTAATTTATTTCTAGATTAAGCATGTGGTTGGGATCTTTTGTGTCTGGCTGCTGCAAAATTAATGACTCAGATGTTGCCACCTGGCAGAGACCTGTCCATCTCTTATTGGACCCCCAATTAGGGTACTTATCATGCAAGAAACCCCATCTCCTGTCACAGCAGATCTACCAACCAGCTTCGTATGGGTTCTCCTGCCCAAAAGAGGTCAGCGCCTGGTTTTTTTAGCTTATCCAGGCCATGAACCAGGCCGTTCAAAGAGCTTCCCCCATATTTCCTCATGCGCTAGCCTTCTGAAGAGGTTCCCATGGCCAAGGGAGCAAGAGTTAGACCAATCCCCAAGGGGAGCAGCAGTAGAGAAATCAAAAAAGCCATTTTCACCACCAGCTGCTGTGCTTTCCCTCTTTCATTTGAGAAGAAAACTTCAAGCAAGGCTATAAAAGGTTGATCACTTTCCTTCTTCCCATGGGACCTACCTTTTCCTCTAATCTCCTCCTCTCATGATTCTCTGAATAGAAGCGCAAACCCCATCCGGAGCACCCACATAGGGGTGCAGGCAATTGCCTCCTGCTGCCCCTTTCTTTTTTCCAATCCACCTTCCAACAAAGATATACAAAAAGGGTGGCTGCTGCCACATAGCCCCTCCTAACAATCCCTACTCATCATCCATCTGCCACCTCCCTCTCCTCCTGCAATAGGATGGGAGATTCCAACCATGACGGCAACGGGTGAAGATGAAGGGTGCCTATCACCAGCCCCTACCTCCATAGAAACTCAAAGGTAACATGGGACATACATATGAATTCCACTACCGGCTTGCGTGTGCTCCCCTTTTCTTCTTCTCCTGTTGGCAGCATCCCATACCACCCCATATAGAAGGGTGGAAGCCATATCAAGCTGAGCCATCACGACTCCACGAGCTCTAATGGTTTTGAGCACGTCATCTTGGCTTTTTCCTCCATACGAGCAGAGAGCTTCTTTGATACCAATGTTAGAACCTCCAGGATCCTCCTTCCAAGACAAGTCAAGACACAAGACAAATTCACAAACAAATAGAAGGGTGGCCATCGAACTCAACTCCGAGCCATAGAGCCAATATGGGCTCACCCTCAAGCCTGGGAGTCTGCAACATGCGATGGGCAGCCACCTTCAGAGGATTGGTGTCCCATACCACCAATCCCCCACCAGAACGGGTGACGAGACTCTTCCGTGCGAGGTCAAGAGTCTCGTCCTTGCAAATGCCAAGAACGATAAATTTCTTGATTCCTATTTATATGACTCAAGTGAAATGCCCCACTTCACACTGAACTGGCCAATCCCAATACACACTGACCGGACACCTTTTGGCTGGACAATAGATGCAAACCCCCATCCAGATGTCCTAGAAGAGTGACTATGCTGCTTCTTGTATGCTCATGATAGTATTCAACATTGGCTAATGTATAGCCTGATGATGTTGATATTTAATCATGAGCTAATCTCTTTCTCAACCACGAGACCTAGAAGCATGGATCCTTAGTCAGTAGGAGAGACTCCTTCCCAGAGGAAGGAATCGTTACAGAGGGAGGAGAAGAACACAACGAGGATAGCCTTGCATTATGTTGTCTTGCGTGCACTTGATTGTTCTCCATACTATTCACATGATGTGAGTGCACCTCATGGTCTTGATGTGGTAGGAAAGTGTACCTTTGGTTAACCCTAGATCCTGAGACATTTCAAACCGCCATGTGCATGATGTTATCTTCTCAATGGTGATCTGTATTTGATTATTGATTGCTGGTGTATCTTACAAGTCGGATCTATCTTGAGGAATCACTGACATCTTGGTTTCGTGATAGTTGACAGGTTGGTGACTTTGACAAGTATCTAGGTCACAAGACAGGTGCCCATTTGGCAACTTGGGTAGGTATCTTGGTTCCATGATAGTTTCCTTGCCTCTCAACTCAGAGAGGATGATTTTATGTGATACTTCCATAGGGGATCTTGTTGGAAAAAATGTCACAATAGCACAAACCTTAATTTTCAGCACCCCTAATTTTTTATACTTAGCCAAATTTTGATCACAGAAGGTCAAAAGTTTTTTATGAGTCCATTAGATACTTAAGGAGAGCTTCACATTCAATCATCAGATGTCCAGATATGGTAGAAAACCCTAACCCTAGTCCAAGAATTCTTTTTACCTATTCTTGTTCCTCTCAGCATAAAGATCAAGGAAAGCATATTCTCATTTTGTTATGATGGCTATTTTGGCTGATCATTGAAGTTTTACCATGAAAAGCATGATTTTTTGCAATAAAGAAATCCTTGTGCCAAAAATTACGACCGCCATACTTGGATGCTTTTACGCAAGTTTTTTGCTACGCTTTTTGCTTTCGGCGATAAAAATATCGTAGGGCAGCTCCAAGACTATATAAGGACCAGGGACCACATGGGGTCACTTCTTGGTATCACTCAAGCATTGTGTCCAAGCTACTCAATGCAAGGAGAAGTGAAGGAGGTGTGCTCTACCTTTGGTGCACATTTCGAGAAGATTTTGGCAGCCAACCATTTAGCCCTTGCTGAATTTTGTAAGTAGCAAGTATATATTCAGTCCTTCTTATGTTGTTGTTCCTAGGCTTCATGCCTTCTACTTCTACACAAGGAGGAGTCTTTCTTGCTATTTAGATTAGGGTTGGTTGTACAAACAATTCTGAATTGTTTCTATTCACTTCAAACTCACATATACACACTTCATACCTCTTAGGCACTTTATGCACATATTCTTGTATCTAGAACCTTAAATCCTGCCTAAATTCAGATTTTGTATCTACATTCAGCTCATATTTCAGTTTTGTAATCATCTACACACTTTGTAATGACATTCCATATAAGATAGTGTAGGTAAGCATTCAACTTACCGTTACACTTTGTAAAATTCTGTATTTTCTCTGCTCTCACTCATCTCTTTTTGAGTCTTAAGGTGTGTATGTTAAGATTCATTTGTTGGAAGATCTTGGAAAACATGTGATTATTGTTATTGAGGCCCACCCCACTTCTAGCATTCGATATCAGAGCATAGTTGGCATACACCCTTAACAAGATAAGTGACTATAGACTTGCGAATGAAGATAAGCTTGAAGGAATGTCTAACAATCCAATGTGGAGTTTTATGATGATGAATTTGTTAGTATCTAAAGACTTGTGGACTATTGCCAATGGCAATTACCCAGGGCAAAGACAATTAGGAGAAGATGGTGCTTCATCTTCCAAAAGACCTTCTGTTCCAATTTCTGGTCAACAGGAGGCTAGTGAGGAAGAAGAAGGAACTCTTTCATTCTGGAGTCCGTGGTACTACCAGATTGCTTCCTACAAAAGAGCAATCCAAATGGGATTCAAGGGATGCAAAGCACTTTCATTTATGGGAGTCAAGAGGCATATTATACCCCAAATCAAGTCATGCAGAACCTCTCGTCAAGCTTGGTTGGAGTTAAAGAATCTCTATCAAAGCACGAACCTTGCTAGAAAAGCTCATCTAAGGATAGAGTTAACAAACACAAGGATGAAAGTTGGTGAATCAATTCAATCATATATTTTGAAGCTCAAAGTTTTATGTAATCAGTTACTTAATTTTGGAGTCAGTATTCACACTTCTGAATATATTTGAGATGAGGAGATGGTGAACACACTTTTGAATTCACTTCCATCTTCATTTTGTTCTTTTGTTATTTCTTTATCTCTCACTACAAAAGATAGAGAAATTTCATTTGAATAGTTACAGGTTTTGTTACTTCAAGATGAAGATCAACAAAAGAGTATGGAAGAGATGATGAAGCCATGTTATCATCATCAAAGGGTAAGAAGAAGAAGGAGACAATAAAGAAGGAAAAGAAGAGTCTGCAAAGTAAGAAGGAAAGTAAGTCTTCCACTTCATCTTCTACTACTTCCACACCCAAGGAAAAGTTTGTTTCTACTACATCTACTTCAAAGAAAGGAATTTGCCATTACTGCAAGAAACCAGATCATTTCATGGCAGAATGCAAAAAGAGGATTTATAATGAGAAGAAAATAGCATCGGGTAATAATGTTGAAGATGATTCAAAAACTATTTTTCTGAAGAAAAATCTTATGCATGTGTTAGTATTGAAGAATTAGCTTTTGATCAGAGAAGCATTAAATGCAATCTCTGATAATCCTTGGATTTTTTATTCTGGAGCTACTTAAGCATATGACAAGTTGCAGGAAGGTATTTTCTTCTCTTACTAACTCTTCAGGTAGAAGAGTGATAATTGTAGATGGTCATGATTTGGATGTTGTAGGTATTGGAGAAGTGAACCTAAAGTCAAGAGCAAGTGGAAATTTCACAGTTTTTAATGTTTTTTATGTTCCAGAAATGAAGAAGAATTTATTCTCTATATCTACATTCTTGTCAGATGGTTTTAAAGTTGTTTTTAAGAAAGATTCATGTCAGATCCTCTCACCTAATGAGGAGCATTGTCTACTTCAAGGTGAAAACACAAGTGGCATGTTTGTCTTGTCCAAAATTAATCATGCTAATGTTGTTAGGACTTCTACACCTAAGGAGAATATGAAGTTATGGCATGCTAGATTTGGCCATATTAATTACAAAGCTCTCAAGCACCATGATATGGTGGAGAGTTTGCCTATTTTTACTTTACCATATGATGCAGAATCATGTGAAGGATGTCTTGAAGGAAGGCTTCACAAACTTCCTTTCAAGAAGCATGGATACATTATGGGCACAAGGAAGTTGCAGATCATACATTCAGATGTAAGTGGTCCTATGAGAATGGATTCTGTTCAAGGTTTCAAGAATTTTGTCACTTTTATGGATGATTTTTCGAGATATTCATGGATTTATGGTCTTAAAGTAAAGCCAAAGGTCTTTCCTATTTTAAGAAGTTCTTAGCTATGGTTGAAAATGAAAGCCGGTCAAAAATTCAGATTCTTGAGAAGTGATAAAGGAGGAGAGTACATGTCAAAAGACATAAAATCTTTTCTTGAAGACTAAGCTATCTCTAATCAACTCACTATTGCTTATACTCAAGAACAGAATGATATTGCAGAGAGAAAGAATAGGATACTTGTTGAGATGACGTGTAGTATGATGCCATCCAAAAAGCTTTCTCCTAAATTTTGCTTTGATGCAGTACATTCAGCTAATCACATTTTGAACAGGTCTTCCACAAAAGCTTTAAAGGTCATCAGACTTCATGAAGCTTATTATGGAAAGAAACCCAATGTGAATTACTTCAAAGTTTTTGGTTCTCTAGCTTATGTTCACATTGAGAAGAAGGATCCTGGTAAGCTTAAGGTAAAAGACATTAAAGCTATCTTTATTGGTTATGCAGAGTCTATGTTCCACGAACAGGTGATACCTTACTCTCAGGCAATGCATATATTTCAGAAAGTCAGATTTATGATAAGAAGGCTGAGATTTAGATTTCATAAAAAAAGATGACTATGCATTTTTTAAAAGGAATTTGGATTCTTACATTCAGCCATACAAGGGGGATGATGAACCTTCTCAAATCGTAAAAGATGCACTTGATAAAGGTGAAGAGAAAGTTTAATTTCCTATATCTATACCTAGTTCCTACTTATGAAATTGGAGAAAGTTTCGGAATTCTAGAAGAAAGAGATATTGCAGAACAAGAAGATATTGCACGAGTTTTCAAGAATACTCAGAGGTGGTTATATCAAACTTGGAATGAAAGTGGTATAAGAAACTTCGCAAGAAGAACCAGAAGTCAAACAAGGAAAGAATAAACATATCATGTAAATTATGCAATTTTGAGTTCATAACATTTTAGCACTAACTTCAATTGAGAATGAACCCGCTAATGTTAAAGATGCACTATAACCTCTTGCTGTTTGGAAGAAAGCTATGCAAGAAGGAATTGATTCTATTCATAAAAATCAAACATGGAAGCTTTGTGAGTTACCAAAAGATAAAAAAGCAATTGGTGTTAAGTGGATCTTCAAAATCAAAAGAAAAGCAAATGGTACCATTGCCGAGTATAAAGTAAGGTTGGTTGTCAAAGAAAAGGAATTGACTATGATGAGACTTTTGCACCTACTTCTAGAATGACTGTAGTCAGACTTTTGCATCTACTTCTAAAATGATTGTGGTCAGAATAGTACTTTCTCTTGTTGCATTGTTTGGTTGGAATGTATACCTTTCTTAATGGTGATCTTCATGAAGATGTCTACATTCAACAGACAGAAGGTTTTGAAGAGACAGGTAAAGAGCATTTAGTATTCAAGCTTTTAAAAGAATTATATGGTTTAAAGCAAGCACCAAAGCTTGGTATGAGAAGATACATCTATTCTATCTCTTATCTATTGGTTTTGAAACTCTGATGTTGCTCCTACTCTTTATGTTAAGGCAGAAAAAGATGTCTTAATTATTATTATCATATATGTCGATGATATGATTATGACAGGTCCCAAAGATTCATACGTTCAGTTTTTTAAAGCACAACTTAAGCATACATTTGATGTGAATGATTTAGGTATTTTACATTATTATCTTGGGATTGAGTTCAAATACAAGATGAGTGTATCTACATAACTTAGCAGAAATACATTGAGAAATTATTGGAAAGGTTTGAAATGAAAGATTACAAGCCTATGCAAAGACCTATGGATGCTAATGTGTCATTAAGGCAGAAGAAGATTCAGAACCTTCTAATGCTACTTTTTATAGTCATGCAATTGGTTGTTTGATCTATGTATGTAATACACGTCTTGACATTCAGTTTGCTATCACACCAATCTTGCAACATGTTGAGTAAGGCTAAAACAATGAACACTTGTCAAGTTGTCACTACGACGAGAGAGAGAGAAAGAGTTCAGCTTCAGCCTCCTTCCTTCAGCTTTCCATTATCGGATATCCAAAATCCATACCTATTATCATTGTTTAGGTATATATCATATCTATGCTTGATGCAATATCTATACCTTTTATAGAAAAATAAAAATCTCTCTGAGTGGATAAAAACCTTGATTTTTATTCTAGGTATGAACGATCGAAATGATTTAAACGATTAAATCTTGATTTTAATCTCTCCGTCACACTATGTGCACAAATCTGTGTGGCCCAAGGCATATGTCAACAGAAAGTTCACAGCTCACTATAGAAAATAGATCACATGCCGCTCTAGTGTCAAAAAACAATGATGAACTCCTATGTACACCGCATGTGGACTAGAACCATGTTTGTTATCTCAGTGTTCTTCATCAAGAAAATCAAGGTGCAAAACGCCAAACAGTCTCTCTGATATTCATGCAATAAACATGATTCATCCTAAAGGTGGTCATCACCATGTGATCAAGTCATCCCATAGCACCACTCTGCACTCGCGAGTCCTCCATCCCTAAGGATGTCGTAACATGGAGAATAATCAACGCAAGATCTATCTTCGATACCTATCATGAGTCCACCTACTAGTGGTTATCCACTAGCCCCTTTGGTAGAGTGCATCCACATCATGAAAAAAACAAGGACCAAAGTGTGGTCTCATAAGTGAAAAAATGCAAAAGAAGAATGGAGTAAAATCCATGAATGTTCTGCAAATCGAACAAAGGTGATGTGCAAACAATGCATCAAATCGAGTCATGCCATGTGGATGCATCTCTCCCAGTTATCTATTGAGAAATAAATTCCTCAACATTGTGAGAAGTACCCCTATGGGACTCAGGACCATAAACCTCGTCACAAGGTAAATGTCATCGGTGGCTTAGCCCAAGGAATGGGTCCTCCATCACATGGTAGATCCCATTAGTGGTCATGGAGGAAGAAGATCCTCTCTCACATGGAAATCTCCATCGGTGATACAAAGGCACCCAATATCCTCTCTCTCATGGCAAGCATCTTGTGGTCTCACGGGAAATACAGACTATGACCCACCCTATGGAAATCCTCTTAGAATGTAATGCCTATGGATGTGGCGGCGGGTACTCATACCACCTCAATAATCATCCACTGATCCCTCAACTAAGTATCCCTGATCGTATACAGTGACCTACGAAAGAGAAACTCGACCAGTCACACACAGAGATATGAAACTTGTACATGTCAGGAAGGATCCATCTATGTACCTAAGATCGGGTCTCATCCACATGAGACCATATAGATCAATTGCCTTGGATCTCAAAAAAGATCCCTAAAGAATACCAATCACTCATGTGACTCTTGGTCATGCCATGAGGCATGACGTAGACGACTGACTCCCTCTGTCCCATAGTAAGCCTATCATCGTGGAAGCGGCCGGTATATATTCTTAGGGTCACAAGGATGACCCGGATCCTCTTTCAAACACTAGCCGTCAAGTGGAAAGGCATACACAATGCCTCTCATTTTAAGTTGGCTGCTCCCACACAGCCCCCTTTCTCTACCAAGGTCCGAGCCACACACAAGGGAAGTCCATGATGCTTCCTTTCCTTCTCTGCAGTAGAGGAAAGGGAGCAACCATCGCTTCCAGCAAGGGTGTGGTTGGAGAGTACTAGTTATCCAGCCACCTACCTACATGGAAAACACCTACCTACATGCAAAACACAAAAAGAGAGGAACTTACCTATGTTCTCCAACCATCAGCTTGCATGTGCTCCACTTGTTCCTTCCTCCTTCTCGAAACGCATAGTCACCAGGGGACGGTGACGTGTCCCGGGAACGATGACATCCCGGGGTCGGGGACTGGACCTGGACCATCCGAGGATGCCAATCCAAAAATATGCTGATTTTGAAGTCAATTTTAAATAAATACCATTCATATCTATTTTCTTAGCTTATAAGAACACAAATAAACAAGAAAATAGAATAAACAAGTCTTTTTAAGTGAAATATAAACAACATGTGGTGTGCAACAAGTCTTTTTAAGTGAAATATACACAACATGTAGTGTGCAACAAGTCTTTTTACGTGAAATATACACAACATGTGCATCTGCGTTGTAACATGTGGCACTATAGATAAAGATTGAACAATGACTCATAAGTTATCACTAATCAAACTGTCACTTATATGGAAGACGTCACCTTCGTTCTTTTGTATGTACTGGACAAAGAGGCCATAATGGCTGCTCCTAGCCTCTTAGGACCCACACTCCAAAGGAAAGAGAGGAGAAAGGTTTAGACCTCCAAATCGTAAGGTCTTGAGCCTTAACGAGAGGACTCAAGTGAGGAGTTGTTGAAAGCACTCTTCTAGAGAGGCCTAAAGGATAAGAGGGTGGAGGGGCTGCTGAATATCCAAGGCTCAAGATGAATCAAGCCTCCATACACAAGGGATGCAAGAGGGAAAGCTGAAAGCTTGATGTGTGTTTTAACTTTTAAGGGCAGCAAGGAGGTCTTTTTATGCTTGTGGTGGGCCTTCAAAAGAAGGTTCTAGAGAGTTAAAATGGGCACCAAAAACTCCTAAAGCAAAGTGTTCAAAATTGAGCTTCAACGGGCAAAAATAGAAAAAAAAATCCTTCATTTTTTTGACAGACGTCCCGGAATTGGCGTCATCACATGCTGCTGTCCTCATGACGGCGTCCGGGGGACGGTATCTTGTGACAGAAAAAAATCCGGGACGCGAAGCTCGGACCCTATATTTTTGAATGGAGGGGATGGCATCCCGACGTCCCTAGGGCCCGGGGATGCGTCCCCCTGTGACTATGTCGAAACGTCCCATACCACCCTATGCAAGAGGGTGAGAGGCATGTCAAGCTGAGCCAGTACGGCTCCATGAGCTCTGATGGAAGTTGAGCCATCACAGCTCCTATGTTCTCCAACCATCGGCTTGCATGTGCTCCACTCGCTTCTTCCTCTTGTTGGAAGCATCCCATACCACCCCATGCAAGAGGGTGAAAAACATGTCAAGCTGAGCCATCACGGCTCCATGAGCTCTAATGGTTTTGTGCACATTGTCCTTCCTTTTCCATAGAAGCAAAGAGCCGTTCTAATACCGATGTTATGACCTCTAGGATCCTCCCTACTCGACAAAACAAGACACAAGCCATATTCACAAACAATAGAAGGGTGGACATCAAACTCACTTCCCAGCTATAGAGAGCCAATACGGGCTCACCCCCGAGCCTGGGAGCCTGTCGCCAAGTGGGCAGCCATCTCCAAGGGACTTGCATCCCATACCACCGGTCCCCCCCACTAGTACAAGTGACGAGGCTCTTCCAAAGGGCCAAGAGTCCAAGTGCCTCACACGAGGAATGTCTCACAAATGAGCCCTTTATTGATACGTTGACGAGGGAGTGCACGCCTTCGCATTGGTGAAATGAAATACACAAGCTCAGAAAGTGAAGCTTAAAGAGGCAGATGTATATAGACAGTAGTTTCAGAAGTGGGTTGTTGATGGAGCGAGTCCCAGAGTGAAGAGTCCTCCTCGGTCACTTCAAGCAGTAGATCGCAAAGCTTCAAGAATGAAAAGACTGCAGCATATACAACAGCAAAATGTTGTATACTACAACACGAATCCACAAAATCGATCATAAGCTCATCAGTATGCACAGAGAATGGTCTCCAAATATGAAGAAAACTGATTACAACATCACTAAAGCCACCAATATGTGAAAAAAGAAATTGATAGTTTTTATAAACATTTCCAAAGACTACAGATCCGCTAACAACTCCACAAAAATAATGACTAAAATGAATGGAAGGGATGGAGAGAGTGGTAAAAAAATGGGAGAAACAAAATGAAAAGAAGAGTACTCACAAAATGAAAGAGTGTGAGACTCACAGTGAGTAAACCAAGAAATCGGTAAACTCATATGGATTAGAATGCCTTTGCCAAGAGCATGAAGTAGGCTCTACAAGCTTCTAACCAAGTACAAAGTGGAGGAGAGGTATAGAGCTGAAGGAGGGTCTCCAAAGCACATCATATATGGAGGGTCTCCAAAGCAGATCATAATTCTCCTTGAAGGAGAATGAATACAAGGTAGAAGCAAATCACAAGGTACCCAAATACAATGAGATACAACTAAATAAATATGAAATGGAGTGCCTCCTAGGTACAAAATGGAGATGCACTCATATGGTTCCAAAAGGGAATGGAATACATGATGTCGTCAATAGAATGGAATTTGAAGGATATGCATCCTATCACATGAAGCTTCCTGACTATGGATGATAGAACTGAGCTGCTATCAAATAATGGAGGCAAAGATGGATGTAAGGGTTGACTCGAAGCAACGATAATGGACGTAAGGGTAGAGCAAGGTAAAGGGTGTGTAAGGGTGTATAAGGGCGGGGCAAGCTAATAGCTATGAATGCTCAGCAACAAGGATCACTCACCTCAACAAATTGCACTCAGATGCTGTCCACCTCCGAAGTATACAGGGGAAAAAGATACCGAATAAAAGTTTTTAAGACAATAAGGTAAATGTTTTAAAGCCCAAAAAAGCACCTGAAAATATGGTACTCACCACATGAATCTTAAGAACTGGATGAAGCTTGAACCTGATGATCGGGTGCACTACCAGAACTGGTATGGCTATGAGCGAACACTATACCAACACCTCCCTTGAAATGAGGCTAAAATAAACCAAACTGAGCTTCACTCAAGAGACTAACTCCTTTGAGTAAGCACACCTCAACTCTTCCACTTGCAAGATGAAGCACCAGTTGACACAAGAAGCTAAACCAAAAGGCTTCGAGACAATGCCTTCAGCTTGTCGGTATTCTCAGGCCTCCTTACTTTCCTGGAAGAACTATCAGACATCATAAGATGCCATCAAAGATGTTATCACATATGCCCAAAATGAGGTTGGACTCCCCTTTATATAGGCCATGGGAGACCTCAGCATGGTTGGATACGTACTTGAGTGCGCATGGTGGGGAGTGGATTTGCCCAGGCCCCACTACCGTTGACATGCACCCCACAAATTGATGGGACAGTGCCCATGGACCCCAAGGCAGCTGCCCATCAGTGGTAGGCAACTTCCCACTGTATGGAGTCACCTGTCTTGCAACTGTCCACCTCCCCTTACTTGCATTTGTCCTTTTGCCTTTGGCCACCCTAGCCTCGTAGGCGAATGTAGTCTAGCTTGGATATGACAAAGGTGACCACAGACTTCAGTACAATAGAACAAGGGAGACCAACCTTCCTTGGTGAGTATAGACTGATAGTATGGGCGACCAACTTGCCTTGATAGATGTAGTTATGGGCGACCAACTTTCCGTGGCAAATGTAATCATGCCAACCAACTTTCCTTGGTAGATGTAGTTATGTGCTGCTGACCAGTCTTGGTGAGTAGAGTATGGGCATAAGCTTCTTGATTGATACAACAGAGGCAACCACCATCTGTGCAGGGACAACATTTGGGCAACCACCTATCTCTGCTCGCTTATCATATGGGCAACCAACCTCTGCCCTCCTCTATTTTGGAAGACCAACCTGCTGCCCTCCATTGTGGTGGCCAACCTGCTACCCTCCATGAATACACGGGCAACCAACCTGCCACCCTCCATGAACACATGGAGGACCAACCTGCTGCTGCCCTTCATGAACACATGGGAGACCAACCTGCTGCTGCCCTTCATCCAGCTTACAATGCATTCCACACAGTCTTGCACTTGCTTTTCTATTTCTGTATAGGATTTTACACCTCTTCCACTCATCAGCCAATTTGGACCCCAATAAATCTCTCTCTCTCTCTCTCTCTCTCTCTCTCTCTCTCTCTCTCTCTCTCTCTCTCTCTCTCTCTCTCTCTCTCTCTCTCTCTCTCTCTCTCTCTCTCTCTCTCTCTCTCTCTCTCTCTCTCTCTCTCTCTCTCTCTCTCTCTCTCTCTCTCTCTCTCTCTCTCTCTCTCTCTCTCTCTCTCTCTCTCTCTCTCTCTCTCTCTCTCTCTCTCTCTCTCTCTCCCCCCCCCCCATGTGGACCACACGGGGCTACAGGGGGAGCACTTTATATACGCAGCAGATGTAGTTTCCCACTTGATCGCCCATCTCTTCAACCGTGCTTTGGTTGAGGGATTACCCGACTCATGGACTATGCATACCATTACGCCTATCCATAAGTCTGGCGATATGATGGACCCAGGGAACTACAGGACTATTATGATAGGCCATATCCTGGCCAAGATCTATGGGGCAGTACTAGAGGCAGAGCTCAGTACACACGCTGAGGCAGCGGGGATCAGAGCACCCGGCCATGCAGGCTTCCGCCGCACTTTCTCCACCATCGACCACATCTTCGTGCTTCGTTGCTTGATTGAGAGCACGAAGGCGAGGAAGCAGAGACTATACACTATACTGTTGCTTTGTGGATTTCCGCAAAGCCTTCGACATGGTCCCTCGAGAGAGACTACTACGGAGGCTCCAGGAGTTACATCTTCCAGCAGACATGCTATGGGCCATCCACGCTTTGTATGCACGAGTCCAAAGCAGGGTACGCTGCCCCGGCGGTCTATCAGACAGCCTTGTTAGCACCATTGGTGTGAAACAAGGTTGCCCTCTCTCACCCACTCTCTTCGGTCTCTACATCGACGAGATCACGGAGTATATACAGCGAGCAGGAGGGCGAGGAGGAGACCTCGGAGGTACGCCAGTACACATCCTATTATATGCTGATGACATTGTCCTTCTTTCAGAGTCACAGGAGGGGTTGCAGTCACATTTACAGCGCTCGATACCTTTTGCATGGAGAGAGGACTCACAGTGAACCTTGGCAAGACCAAGGTCATGATCTTCCATACCTCCAGGACAGTACGCCATCGCGCCTCTTTCACAGCAACTGGAGGACAGATAGAGGTAGTGGACTCCTACGTCTACCTAGGTATCACCTTCTCGGGCAGCACAGGGGTATTCTCCATGGCACAGGCTGCGAGAGATAGATTGACGCGAGGCTATGCGGCACTTGCAGGATTGGAGAGACGCTGCTTTCAGACACATTTTCAGGAGCCCCGGACTAAGGGGTGGCTCTTTGACACTCTAGTGATACCCGCATTGATGTACGCAGCAGCAGTCTGGGCACCAGGGATCACAGAGGCAATGTGGACGCGGATTGAGAGGCCCCAGATCACCATGATCTCACGCTTGCTGCGCAGCAAGCCCTCCGTTCCACATGACATTATACGAGCTTAGCTTGGGACACCACCGATGCTAGTGGAGGCCCTCTTCCAGTTGGTGACCTTTATTCTGAGAGTCAGAGAGCTCCCCACCAGCCGACTCACCAGGCTTGCATTTGAGAGCTCTAGACATTTGGCAGAGACAGGGCATGAGAGAGTATGGTATGCACAGACTTACCGATGGTTAGCAGACCATGGCATGAGCATTACGGATCTCCCCCTTTTCAGTATGACCTCTCTTCCCCCCACATTACCCTCTCTCGTTCGGAGAGGGATAGGATCATCCGTCAGGACCTACTACAGATACACGTCAGGGAGACATGGATAGCACCACGGGAGCCTCTTCCCACAAAGAGGCAACACTATAGAGAGCACTTCCTGACTGTGACAGCGGATAGTTTCATTCAGAGACCCCGATACATGGATACATATATGGCACCAGCTCAGAGAGTGGCCATTGGGCAGCTCAGAGTATCATCACACCAGCTCGAGATTGAGATTGGGCGAGCCACACATACCCCAAGGGATGAGCGATTATGCAAGATATGTAGAGAGGAGGTGGAGAACGAGGAGCACTACACATGTAGATGCCAGGCATATGAGGACATCAGAGACCGCTACCCACAGCTCTTCAGGGGCCAGAGAGATCAGGGCTTTATTGGGGATAGAGGATCAGCGCCCTCTAGGTCGTTTCCTAGTAGAGCTCCAGCACCGCCGTGCATCACTCCTCGAGCAGCAGATGGAGATACACCTTGCCCCCCCCCCCTCAGACTTATATTACAGATTTTTTCAGACCCACATCCACTCGAGGACCCAGCTCGATGCGGGGTATCCCTTGTCCGGAGAGCTCGTCCACATCAGAGAGAGATTCAGGCGATTCACGCACGCCATGACATGGAGATACGGAGACGTCAGTAGCGCACCCCTATCGATTTGGACGTTCATAGCATTTTGAGGATCTCCATGATGCCTTACCCACCGATGCATTATATCCTACACCCACTCCAGGCATTTAGTGGTTGTGATACCATCGAGCCTCCCCTCCCTATGCATATCATATTTGTATCTCACCCATTGAGCATATAGAGTGCATACCCATAGCACCCCACACCCTTGATGCCAGTTACTATCCACTCCTTTTATACCCGTTTGCGGTACTCACACTTTATTTTCGTTTTGGGATCACAGTGGATTGGATCATACTGATGTATATGTTTTGTCTCATAGGCCGATTTTGGCCTCTAATAGATGTTAAAAAGTCTTTCTTTCTTTCTTTCTCTCTCTCTCTCATATTTCAATTGGACTTTCATTTCTCTCTCTATCTATCAACTTGTGTGCGTCTTTCAATTTAAAAGGCAATAACTCTATCTGTTTTTGTTTGTTATCTTTCTTTGGATCCATTCATGCCTATTCCTTATCAATCCTTTGAATCTTCCTGTGTTTTGCAACAGTGCGTTTATGCCACATTTACATCCGACAGTTTTTACAATGTTTGAACCTTGAGTGTACTCTCCAGCACAAATCTCATCTTTCAACTAATTTTATTATTTTTATTTAAATCTTTTAACATTCATATTCAAGAGCCTATCCTGTCCATTCCTAATTAAAATTGTTGCCAATTCCAGCCTCGATGCCACCATAGTAGGTATCCCCATGGCACTAATAACAATTAAATAGGGACTTCCTACATTTCATGTTGCATTTTGTCAAAGTACAAGCAAGATCAAAAATAGAATATAATTTTATTATGATTCCTTGGAGCCCTTGAATGATATTTCCAGGGTTCACCCTCTTCCGTTTGATAATAAAATGAGTAGCAGAAACATTGCAATCACTTTCCCAGTTTGTCTGCACTGTAACTGAAAATTGGACCACAATTGCACGGTTGTTGTCCCATTTCATTTAGTATTAGTTCCAGATAGTATTATTGAATCTTTTATAATGCATGATTAAGATCTGGTGCAGAACAATAAGATCAACCTGAGGCATGCCATGTCTGGTGGTGACACTCCAAGGAACTGGTTGGAAAAGCTTTCCAGTAAATTGAAACTCTATGCCTGATTTTTCATTTGATTCTTCCGAAACTTGTTCAGCCACCTTCATATTCCAACACTGAAAAATCAGAGCATCCTTTAGGATACCATAACAACACGTTTTCCGAAAAGTCATACCTGCCTTCTGAATGCATCTGAACTAAGCAAACGTTGAAGTGACGCCTCGCACTGGGAAAATCGCCAAATTTGAGCCAAGTTAAAGGCAAGAACAGCTTTATTCAGTCAAGTACACACCCACACATTCACATTCACATCCTGCAGTTTTCTCGAACGAGCATTTGCCTTTTAAATGAATATACTCAGAGAAAGGAGGAGAAAACATCCATGCTTAGCTCGTGAAGGCATCACTGACAGCTTCATTAATGGCTTCAAATACGTAAATATATTACTACACCTCGGGCATTAGCTCGAACGAGGAGTCATATGTATGCACGACTTTAAGGCCCATCCGTGTGACTGAAGCAGCCCGTTGTGAAGGAACAAGCAGAGCAGAAGGATGTACGCTTGGAAATCTCACACGGTAGAAGGAAGGAAGAATCGATTTCGATGGCACCAAGCCTCCCATGATCGGCAGAGCAGCCATTTTGTGGAAGGATCTCTGATTGCAAATTTGCGATTCTTAGTGTTCACATAAATGAAAAAAGCGACGAAGATATTTTGATAGACTATTTATTCCATTGTGTTTACTTTTTATGGGTCTCCCAAGAATGATTAAGTTACATACACATATAGGCACACAAATTCATGGGCAACAAACTCTTCTCAAAGAAGTCATTTGCTAGCTCATTTTCACTATGGATGGCTTCAAATAATAATAATGATAATAATAATTATTATTATCATTATTATTATTATTATAATAATAATAATAATAGTTGGAAAGATTTTTTTTCTACTTTTTCTTTAATAGAAGATGATAAAAAATGATAAAATTAAAGCCTCTTTTAGACACTCTCAAGCACATGATTTGCATGACAGAAACTTGAAGTTAGAATGGTTCCAACATGTGAAAAAACATAAAGTTTATAGGTCTCTCTTGTTTCTCTCCCCCATTCTACCTTTAGTCTTTTCAATAGTATGAATTAACAATTTAAAAGGTGTTTCCTTAGAGTGATGAAAGTTTACTCATCTTACAAGAGAGAAAATGCTACAATTCTTTGGAGTCCACAAACATTGATTCATTGTGACATTAGAAAATAGTGGGACTTGATGAACTCCCATCAAAGTTCTTATAAGTGTTGGAAACAATGTTCAAATTGGTTCGAAATCTTCACAACCTATAGCCATAATTTGTAGTCTTTAGTAGACCCTCCACAAGACAATCACATGGGTAGCATGGCTAAACCAAAAGTCTATCAAAGCATCTGTGCGAGTTCGAATCCTATGGGTGGTAGTAGCACAATGCATTCGCAATTTTTTTTGCAAAGTTTTTTTTGGCGGAGATTTTGGCTTTTTCGGTGAGTGTTTTGTGATGAGTGGCGATTTGATTGGTTTTCAATTGAGATCTAAAACTATATAAAGATGAGTTAGGCTCATTGTTAAAATATCTTCTCAAGAAGCTCTAGCACAAGCTCAATGCAAGGCTAAGGAGGAGATCAAGGAGGTCCTTTGATTGGAGGAGTGTTCTTACACATTTGGAGTAGGTGTGTTCTACTCTTGGATTTATTGGAGGACTTAGTATCAGCCAACCATCAGCACTTGTTGAGTTGTTGTGAGTAACAAGTCTATTTCTATTCCTATTTGTTCATTCACTAGTTTCTAATTTAGGGATAATCAGGATTTGGGTTTGCTATAAAATAGTTCTAAATTGTTCATATTCTCCATATTCACACACACACCACTCTTCATACCTGTTAGGCACACAATTTCTTGTATCTAGTTCCTATTTTTGCCTAGATTCAAATATTGTCAATTTGTATCATACTCGCACATTGTAATTTGACATTGGAATATAAGATAGTATAGGTGAGCATTCTAGCTTACCGTACACTTTGAAAATCTTGTATATGTCACGAGGAATGAGATAATGAAGAGAGCTTACACACACTCTCACTCTCAAGGAGAAGAGCACACACATATTGAGGCAAGGAAGAATAATCTTCTTCTTCTTCTTCTATTACATAAAAAGGAATGTACAAGAATGACCTAAAAACAAGACTACAACAAGTGTAATATATAAAGATCAATACATAAGGAAAAATCTAATGTCCACGAATGAGTGAGCTGGCAAGAAACAAATGTGCCATCACTCTCGGTAGATAAATCTAATAAAGCTCAATGAAGTATCCCTGACATATACCGGCATGACCAGTATACATGTCAGAGAAACAAAAAACTAGTACGTGTCATCCTGGATCATCACATGTTGAGCTTGATATCTCAACACTCCCCCTCAAGCTCAATGCCATATCCTATAATCCAAGCATCTCCCGAAACTTCTTCAACTTCTAAGCTCCAAGTGCTTCGGTGAAAATATCAGCAACCTGCTCATCTGTTCTCACATAAACAAGATCAATATCACCTGCTAATACCTTCTCTCTGATGAAGTGATAATGTACCTTGATATGCTTTGTTCTAGCATGGAAAGCAGGGTTCCGTGCTAACTATATGCTGCTAAGATTATCACAATAAATAGTGATAGGCTTTCCCACTTCCACGCCTAAATCTGCAAGTAGCATTTCTAGCCATGATGCCATTAAGTAAAGTTTTGTGTATGAGACTCTCTCCATGATCTCCATGTTTGTCTATTGTGTGATGAGTTCAAAAGTTCAAGTTTTCCAAGCAACTCGATGCTTGCCATCGAGTTTGTGTTCATAAGTCCATGTTTTATTCTCTGAGTGTTATGTACTGCTAGAATTTCTTAAAAACATGAGGTTTGTGGAGCAACTCGATGCCTGACATTGATTTTTCAGCATAAAGTCGATGCCTGGCATCGACTTCCCACATAAAAGTGGTCTTGTTCATGTCTGTGTTCAAGGGGGTAATTCTGGCGCTGAAAAAGTGGCTAAAAAAGCTCAAAGTCGATGCCTATCATCGACTTTTGGTTGCAAGTTGATGCTAGGCATCGAAATTTTATTTTTAGACACTCAAATTTACTAAAATAGGCAAAATTTCCATTTTTGGAATTCATATAGGGTCATATTGTGAAGGCTATATCTTGAGTTCTAGAGATCCGTTTCTTGTAGATAATAGCTTGTTGGAAAGCTCTTCTCTTCTACTTTCATCCACCAAAATATGTTGGAGAAATAATATTTTTGCTAAGAGAAATTAGCAAAACTGAAGGTATGTCATTTCAGTGACTGGAAAGTTTTGAAGAAGTAAAGTTCTTGGTTTTGGCTACTATTTCTCAAAGTTTGGAGTGGCAATGAGTTACTAGTGACCATAGAGTTTGTCTAGTGTCACATTAATTCATTTCTTGTGATGTCTCACACATCAACAGGGCACATACAGGATGCAAAGACTCTAAAAGAGGCTTGGAACAGTTTGGTCACATTGTACGAGACCAATACAAAGGCACAAAAATTGCAACTCAAGAACGAGTTGCATACATTGGAGAAAAAAGAGCATGTCGGTAAGTGACTACACTCTGAAAATCAAAAGCATATGTGAGTCAGTTGCATCTATTAGCGTGAATGTAGATGAGGATGATAAGGTGGAAGTGTGCCTTCGTGGTTTAGGATCTTCATATAAGCAGTTCAGAACTTCTATATAGACCAGGGAAAATATTCTAAATTTTGTTGATTTGGTATCCATGCTGATTGTTGAAGAAAAGAATCTTCGTGAGGATTCAAACTCCCAAGGAAAGCCCAATTCTAAGAAGGTATTCTATTCCGACAGAGGAAGAGGCAGAGATAGAGGTTTTGGAAATGGAAGAGGAAACAGTAACCAAGACCAAGGTCAACAACAGAATCATGCAAGAGGAAGAGGAGAATTTCGAGGAAGGGGGAGCCAAAGAGGTCACAGAAATTTCCAAAGAAATGATTCAGGTAATGATAGTAAAGGATGCTAGAATTGTGGTAAACCTGGACACTTTGAATGTGATTGCAGGTTGAAGAACCAAAATAACAGAAGGCAGCAAAACAACTATGCATCCACAAGTACAGATGATTCTGAGAAGTTGTTCATGGTTCAACATCACATGATAAATACGATGTCTATTGGTGTTTCAAAAGCGAATGATAATGTCTGGTATGTTGATTCAGGTGCTTCAAATCACATGACCAGTCATGCGGAATGGTTTAGTACTTTGCAGAAATTGACAGTTCTTGGATATGTTGAAACAGGTGATGACACAATCACATCCTATTGCGCATACAGGAAACATAGCACTATCGATGGAGGATGGAAAGGTAAAACATCTTGCTGATGTGCTGCATGTTCCAAATATAACAAAGAATCTGGTTTCTGTTGGACAAACGGTTGACCAGGGATTACAAGTCAGGTTCAATGCTGATGGATTATATGTAGAAGAGTACAAGCAGGATGGATGATTGGTTGCCAAAGGAAACAAAGTGGGTAGGATGTTCACCTTAAATGTGAAGATTCCTTAAATGAATGCAGCCATGTTTGCAAAAGGTGCAGGAGTTATTGCAGATATAGAGATGTGGCACAAACGGATTGGACATGCAAACTTGCAAAGGCTAAAATTGATGCAGTCAAAGGAGATTGTCCATGGACTACCAAATTTCAAAGTTGAAGAAATGCAAAAGGTATATGCAGCATGTCAATTTGGTAAACAGTCAAGAGCATCATTTCCAAATGACAAGCATGTTAGTAAGAATGTACTAGAAATAGTACATACAGATGTTTGGGGTCCAGCAAAGACCACATCTATGGGCGGTTGTAGGTTTTATGTTACTTTCATTGATGACCATACACGCAAAGTATGGGTATATTTCATGAAAGAGAAGAGTGAGGTGTTCACTCACTTCCAGAATTTTAAAGCTATGGTGGAAAAGCAGACAGGGAAGTACATTCAAACATTAAGATCTGATGGAGGAGGTGAATACATGTCAAATGAGTTCAACAATTTTCTAAAAAAACATGGAATTCGGCATCAATTTTCATACAGGTACACACCACAGCAGAATGGCATTGCTGAACGCAAAAATAGACGTATTGCAGAAATAGCAAGAGCCTCGATGGCTGAGAAGAATATGCCTCATTGTTATTGGGTAGAAGCTGTGCATACTGCTGTATACATCACGAACAAAACTCCGACTGCTGTTGTACATCAAGTTACACCTGAAGAGAAGTTTATAGGTAAAAAGCCAAACTTATCACATCTGAAAGTTTTTGGCTGTATTGCATATCTACATGTTGCAGATGAGTTGAGGACGAACCTTGATCCGAAAGCAGAAAAATGTGTCTTCATTGGATACTCCCTTGAGCAAAAGGGGTACAAATGTTATAACCCACTCACGCGACACGTGAAGGTGAGCAGAGATGTGGTATTTGATGAAATGTCAAGCTTCTATGCAGATGCCAAAGAAGGATTGAATCTTGAACCAAATGACAAAGAAAATGTTGAAAAATCAAGTGCAGAATCTCAAGTTTTGAGTGGACCGGATGCATCACCAAGCAATAGTTCCAACTCCAATCCATGGAGTGGAAGATTGCTTGGAAATTTCAGTCCAACAAATTCATCAAATACATCCAAGAAAGGTAAATAAAAGCTTACTTCTGGTAGTAAAACATGTGCAGGTTTTGAAGATGTTGATGGAGATTCAAGTGGTTCAGAAAAGAGTCTTGATGAGGAACTTGGATTGCCCTCTATGAAGACTCCAGGAGTAAGAAGGGCACATGCAGACGATACAAGGAGAAGTGACCCAGGACCAAGAAGATATGGGAGAATGCGTAATTCAATGCAACGATTGACATATGATAGTTACATGGCTCACCATTGTGCCTACATGACAAAGGTAATACAAGATGCTGAACCTTCTTGTTTTGAAGATGCAATTGGTAATGCAGATTGGGAAAAAGCTATGGATGAGAAGATGGCTGCACTTTATGGAAATGATACATGGAAGCTGGTTCCATTGCCACAAGGAAAGAAACCCATAGGCTACAAATGGGTTTACAAGGTAAATCATAATGCTGATGGTAGCATAAGCAGGTATAAAGCACGATTGGTAGCTAAACGATATGCACAAATATATGGCATTGATTATGAGGAAACATTCAGCCCTGTAGCTAAAATGTCTACTATCAGAATGCTTGTTACATTAGCTATAGCAAAAGGATGGACTTTGCATCATATGGATGTGAAGAATGCTTTCCTACATGGTGAGTTACAGGAAGAAGTATATATAGACCAGCCACAAGGATATGAAGATTCAAAGCATCCTTAATATGAAGATGCTTTCTCACTCAAAAAAGCCTGACTATACTCAGTCATACAAAATGAACTCCTTCTCACATTCTATCACTCTCTTCCACTTCTTCTCTCATCGCGTGAGTTGATACAAACTAACTTATATAGATTTTCTCATTCTCGTGATTTTAAAAACTTCTAGAACTAAAGTGAACTAACTTTACAAATATAATACACGTGAATTTGTCCCTTCACATAGGCAATTGATTTTCTTCTAAAGCTTTGACCTTCAAATATATGTCCAATTAGTGAGTGTTTCTCCAACAGCTCCCCCTCAATCACTAATTGACATTCTCTGTTTCTTCATATCATCTTATTTCTTTTACTCCTGCCATGCTTTTGAATCTGTTGGTCTTCACACCATCCAAGCTCTTTGTCATTATGTCTGCTATCTGATCTTTTGTAGAAATGTACTCCACTTCAATTTCTTTCTCCATTACCTTTTCTCTCAAGAAATGATAATGTATCTCTATATGTTTTGTTCTTGCATGAAATACTGGATTTGCTGCAAGATAAAGTGAACTCACATTATCTCCATGTATTGTAGGTATACCTTGATCAATGCCCAAGCTTTTGAACAATGTCTGCATCCATATAACCTCCTTAGCTACTTCCACAAGTCCTTTGTACTCAACTTCAGTTGATGATAATGCTACTGTATGTTGTTTCTTTGAACACCAACTTACAAGCTTATCACCAATGTATATCATGTAACCATGAGTTGATCTTCTGTCATCTTGATTACCTGCCCAGTCTGAATCACTATAGGCTCTAAACTTCAAATCTGAAGTAAAAGGATAATATAATCCTTCCTTTATGGTTCCTTTGATATATCTGAGAACTCTTTGACCTGCAATCCAATGTGGGTCCTTTGGACAATGCATGAATTGTGACAAAACTCCCACTGCATAACTAAGATCAGGTCTTGTTAGTGTAGCATAAATCAAACTACCCACAAGAGATTGATACTTACTCATATCTTTGTATTCTGCACCATCATATTTACTGAGCTTGTGATTAACTTCAAGTGGAGTTGAAGCTTCTCTGCAATTTTCCATATCAAACTTCTTCAATGTTTTCAGAAGATACCTTTCTTGTGATACATATATGCCATGATCTGTATAAGTGACTTCCATTCCAAGAAAGTATGATAACTTTCCTAGATCACTGATCTTGAATTCTTTTTCAAGTAATCTCTTTACCTCCTTGATTCCTTCATTTGAAGTACATGTGATTATAATTTCATCTACATAAATACAAATGTAGATTGTACCTTCCTCTACTCTTTTGATGAGTAGACTTGGATCTGCTTTTGAACTTTGATATCCAAGGTCATTGAGATACTTCACCTGTCTATAGTTCCATGCTCTTGGAGCTTGCTTCAATCCATAGAGTGCTCTTCTCAACCTGCAAACAAAATTTGGATACCTCAAATCTATAAACCCTTGAGGTTGTTCCATGTATACCTCATCTGATATGTATCCATTCAAGAATGCATTCTTTATATCCAATTAACTTAGGGTCCATCCTTTTGAAGCTGCAATAGCAATGATTGTCCTTATAGTTGACATCTTAGCTACATGACTGAATGTCTCATCATAATCTATGCCATAGGTTTGGGCATAGCCTTTCACCACCAGTCTAGCTTTGTATCTAGCTATACTTCCATCTGCAAGCTTCTTCACTTTATAAACCCATTTATTTCCAATTACTTTCTTACCATTTGGTTTAGGAACAAGTTTCCATGTCTTGTTCTCCTCCAGTGCATTGAATTCTTCCTTCATTGCTTCTTCCCATTGTTTCTTACCTTTTGCTTCATCATAGTTTTGAGGTTCTTCATCATCTTTGACCATATATGCATAGTTCTTCTGAGTTATGTAAGAAGTATCATAAGAATACCTTTTTGGTTGCCTTCTAGTCCTGCTTGACCTCCTTGGTTTCACATTCTTCATATGTGTCTGGATACACCTCTTCATCAAATATAGGAGCTTCTTCATTCCTTCTTGTTAATCCACTTTTGGATGTACTTGCTTGCATATAGTCTTCATCTCTATTTACGTGCACAATTGATTTTCCTTTCTCAAATCTTCTTACCTCTTCTTCAAATGCTTCAGCTCTATGACTTTGATCTGCAAACCAACTTTTCTGTTCATCAAATGTAACATCTCTTGAAACAAGAAATTGTTTGGTTAGAGGATTCCACAACTTGTAACCCATCTGCTTTTCATCATAACCAATAAACACATATTTTTCTACCTTTGGTTCAAGTTTATGTCTAAGTTGTGATGGCACATAAGCATATGCAATTGATCCAAAAACTTTACAATGATCTAGTGTTGGTTTCTTATCCTACCAAGCTTCATATGGAGTCATTCCATTTAGAGCTGCACATGGTAATCTATTCACAAGATATGTAGTTGTATTTACAGCCTTAGCCCAAAGATAAATTGGACAATTCTTCTGCTTCACCATAGCTCTAGCAAACTCAACCAAAGTCCTGTTCCTTCTTTCTACTACACCATTTTGCTGTGGTGTATACCTGCAAGTTATTTCTCTCTTAATACCTGCATTCCAAAGATAATCATTGAACTCTTGGGAGAAGTATTCTCCCCCTCCATCAGACCTCAGACTCTTAAGCTTTTGACTTGTGACTCTCTCTACATATGCATGAAAATGCTTGAAGGCTCCAAACACTTCTGATCTTTCCTTCAAAACATACAAAATTATCCATCTTGTAACATCATCAATGAAAAGAACATAATACATTGAGCCACTGATAGATCCTTCTTTTGTTGGTCCCCATACATATGTATGAATGAGCTCTAGTAATCCATCATGTTTAAAACCTTTATTCTGAAATGGTAACCTGTGTGCTTTAACCATTTGACATGCTTCACATTTATAAACCATATGTTGACTATGCACATTTGGTAGTCCTAGTACAGGCTGATTTTCAACCATAGCTTTAATTCCTCTTTCATTGAAATGACCTAATCTCTTATGCCAGAGATCAAGTTCTGTAATCACTCCTTCACCATGTGTGAGCAAAGCTTGACCAATGTTCCCTTGTACTCTTAAAGTAAAGAGTCTACCTTCTTTCTTACCACAAACAATCTGATTATATCCATTCTCTCGATCTTCAACAAATACTCCTTCATTTGTAAACCTGACTTGAAAACCTTTATCAACTATCTGTCCCACACTAATCAAGTTTTTAGGTATTGTAGGAACATACAAAACATTGGTTAACAAATCTACTCCACTCTTGCATTTCACTTTTCCAATTGAATGTACACTATGTCTGGTATTATCACTTGTTTGAACTCTATGAATAGAAATACCTTTTTCCGATTCTGACATCAATTCTATGTTTCCTGACAAATGATTAGAACATCCAGAGTCAATGTAAAATACCTTTAGATCTTCTTTATCTGATGTGCTGATTGAGTTCATCATCAATGATGTATGACTTTTATTTTGTGTGTCATTTGCATAGTTGTAGTAGGTGGTGTTGTAGGATTGATTCTGTCCCCAACTTCTTCCTCCACCTCTACCATAGCCTCCTCTTTGACTTTGTCTATCTCTTTGAAAATTACTTTGATATCTTCCACCTCTGCCTCTGCTATTGTTATTCTGATTTTGATTTGATCCTTGCTGATTGTGCCAACAGTCATGAGCCAAATGATTACTCAATCCACAGATCCAGCAAGCCTTCTTGTTGTTATTCTGATTTCCTCCTCCTCTTCCAAAACCTCTTGCTCTTCCTCTACCAGTGCCTTTACCTCTTGCATAATAAACTTGAGAAGTTAGCTCTTCTTCATCCTTTGCTTTTCCTTTATCTCCTTTCTTCTTGTTCTTCATGTACATTGCAGAACTTTGTCCTTTATCTCCATCTACTTTCAAGTCTTGCTCAAATGTTAGCATCAAACCAAGTAATTGATTCAAATCTGGAACAAAATGATTCAAAGAAAGTTCTGTTGACAAGACAAAAGGTTTCCACCTTTCAACTCCTCTCAAACCTGTAAGTAATTGACCAATCAACCTGTGATCCTCAATATCTTCATCTATGGATCCAAGACTATCTGCAAGATCCTTCATCTTAGTGACATAATCACTAATACTTTGACTTGGCTTCTTCTTGAATGTTGTAAACTCTGACCATAGACTTGCTTTCCTTGCTTTGGTAGTACTTTGGAAATGATATTCCAATGCATTCCATATATCCTCAGATGATTCCAATCCTCTGATGTGTGGTAGTAAATGATTTGAGATTGTGTTGTAAATGTGTGCCTTTGCACTTACATCCTTCTTCTACCAATGCTTTAAAGCATCAAGTTCTTCTTTCTTTGGTCGGCTTTCATCTTCAAATACTGGCTTCTCTTCTTCACCTGTTATGTACACCATGAGATCCTTACTCATAAGTAAGGCTTCCATTCTCATTATCCATGCGGGGTAATTATCTCTGTCTAGTTTGTCAATGGAGATATGATGTGCCATATTCCTTTCCTTCTGCTGCAACCTGTGAGCTTGAAGGATAAAAGATAATACCTCTTGAAGTTCTTTGTGTATGAAGATACTTTTGAAGTAACCTTCCAATGCCTTGAGTCTTCAAATGCTTCACCTTTCAAACTTTAATGGAAAACTTTCCAAAACTTCTCGTACCTTGGCCGCCTTCTGCTCTTTAGGACCTTTTTGCTCTGATACCACTTGTTGATGTATGAAACATCACAAGAAATGAATTAATGTGACACTAGACAATCTCTATGGTCACCAGTAACTCATTGCCACTCCAAACTTTGAGAAATGATAGCCAAAACCAAGAACTTTACTTCTTCTATACTTTCCAGTCATTGAAATGACATACCTTCAGTATTTTGCTAATTTCTCTTAGCACAAATATTATTTCTCCAAGATATTTTGGCGATTAAAAGTAGAAGAGAAGAGCTTTCCAATAAGCTATTATTCTCAAGAAACGGATCTCTACAACTCAAGATATAGCCTTCACAAGATGACCCTATATGAATTCCAAAAATGGAAATTTTGCTTGTTTTAGTAAATCTGAGTGTCTAAAAATGAAAATTCGATGGCTAGCATCGAGTTGCAACCAAAAGTAGATGCCAAGCATCAACTTTAAGCTTTTTTAGCCACTTTTTCAGTGCCAGAATCACCCCCTTGAACACAGACATGAACAAGACCACTTTTATGTGGGAAGTCGATGCCAAGCATCGACTTTATGCTGAAACTCGATGCCAGGCATCGAGTTGCTCCACAAACCTCATGTTTTTAAGAAATTCTAGCAATACATAACACTCAGAGAATAAAACACGGACTTATCAACACAAACTTGATGCCAGGCATCGAGTTGCTCAACTTGAACTTTTGAACTCATCACACAGTAGACAAACATGGAGATCATGGAGAGAGTCTTATACACAAAACTTTACTTAATTCTTCTCATAGCTATGAAAAACTCAAAAACTTTACAGATGCTTTCTCACTCAGAAAAGCCTGACTATACTCAGTCATACAAAATGAACTCTTTCTCACATTCTATCACTCTCTTCCACTTCTTCTCTCATCGTGTCAGTTGATACAAACTAACTTATATAGATTTTCTCATTCTCGTGATTTTAAAAAACTTCTAGAACTAAAGTGAACTAACTTTACAAATATAATACACTTGTGAATTTGTCCCTTCACATAGGCATGCGATTTTCTTCTAAAGCTTTGACCTTCAAATATATGTCCAATTAGTGAGTGTTTCTCCAACATGCCCAATCATGCTATCTTGTATGCTAACAAATAGCCAGTACATTACCTTTCGTGCTCCTTGATTCCATTCCTCATATGCTCTTATTTGTTTTGCAGTCTGATTCCTCTCTAGTAACTGTGGAGCATTTTCGTTCTCTCCTTCGATGTACTTCCAGTAGCCTTTTCCCATTAGGAAATTTGTCATTCTGAATCTCCAAGCATGGAAGTTGTTCTTGTCCAGCTTATCACTCATAAGCTGACTCATTCCATCTGCATTTGCCATTTCTACAGCAATTCACAACATTGCAAAACACTACAAGCAGCACTTCAGCTTGAATACTATCGCACTATGACGTGATAGTTTGATCTCAGAAAAACATAGTTTTCGTGTACCAATAGTACACGGAATCGCTTGAAATTCTGGATCTGGAATATATGAGTGCTGTCGAACACAACGCAAGTTACAATTTTTGAAACTGACCTGGTTTTTTTGCGGGCCCCACCTTGCAAACTCGAAACAGAGGTCGAGATGGCTCCGAAACTTCGATCTGACAAAAACAAGTGACCCTAAAAGGATAACTCCCGAAAATATTTTGAGGTCTTCTACCTTCACACCGATTTTCGTAGCAAATAGAGGTCATTTGTGAATCGTGTTTTCTCCACACCTTGCTGCGTACTCTTCACTGTCGCCTTCTCCACGAGCTCTCTACAGCCACGCTAGCTCTGATACCATGTCACGAGGAATGAGATAAGGAAGAGAGCTCACACACACACTCTCACTCTCAAGGAGAAGCACACACACAGATTGAGGCAAAGAAGAATAATCTTCTTCTTCTTCTTCTATTACATAAAAAGGAATGTACAAGAATGACCTAAAAACAAGATTACAACAAGTGCAATATATAAAGATCAATACATAAGGAAAAAACTAATGTCCGCAAATGAGTGAGCTGGCAAGAAACAAATGTGCCTGTTACACAGGAAGGTTGTGTGGATTGGGCAGTCTAGTAGCATGTTGAATATGAAAAAATTGTCAAAAAATGTGTTTTTAAATAATTAGAGAATTGTTGATGGTTGTATTGATGTTCATTGGGTGTGTGCATTTGTTAGCATGGAGAGGTTCTTGAGTGCAGGATTTGCAATAGGAGGGTACAAGTGTGTTTGTGATTCAATGAATGGATGTATGTGTTGATTATGACATAAGGACATTTTGAATTTGTATTATGGTAATCACATGTGTATAAAAAAGGATCCGAGAGTGTTTGAGTATATGGTTGCATTTCAAAATGGTGTGAAAATATAACATATAAGTGCTTGTGTGGTTATGAGTAGGGTGTGGATGAGACGCATGTATGTACATTTTTGCTTGCTTATTGCTATCAGATGCTATCAGATGGAAACCTGGCATATCGACTAGTCATAATAGGAAGAACAACCACAGAACTGATATAACAGTTGGAGAGGTCTATTGTCTCTGAAGTTGAACGGGCACCATATCAGAAAATAATATCTACAAATGCTTTAATCATGGTGTCAGTGAGCTGGCCTCCATCACCACATTTCTTCGAGCGAATTGTTGGTTCTATCCTTGCACACACCGTGAGTAGAGACAGAGAGGCACTGGTTGACGATCGGACACCCGTTGACCTATCAATCAGGAAATGTTTCCTCAGCACGTGCCACTGCCACACTGGTTGGAAAGGCTTCGTCAATCAATATTACAATGTCTTACATTTGTCTCATCACAATATTCACCAATTTTATATTGACTAAAACACTATAAATTTCAGGAGAAGATAACATCAATGAAATTGGATGGTGTTTGTGCTAACATCAAGACTGTGGATTCCTTAGTGGGAGTGTACTTGTAATGGTTACAGGTGCTATTATTGTACACAGTGGAGCATTTCGCAGTTTTGTCCAGACTTTTTTCAGAATGGTTATTTTATTCTGAGTAATATTTGAAGATTTTCTGATAGTGATCTGAAACTATAGAAAGCATTGGGGTGGGGGTCGTGCTTTGCCCTCCCTCACTTGTGGGCAGAGTCAGTACAAGGAGTGGGTGTCAGGGGTGTCAGGGAGAGGACAGGAGTCGTGGGGGGTTTTGATTGAACCACCAGCAAACCAAAAGCCCGCAGCAGCTCGGAGCTTGAGGAGGACTGCTCAAAGCTATGGAGCAGGCAGCGGCCAAGCACAAAGGAAATATTGTTGTTGTCCTTGACTTCGGGTCACAGTATACCCATCTTATCACGCGCAGGTGAGGCAGTTGGGCGTTTGATTTGTGTGTCTCATTGGAAATGCTCCTTTGTCTACCATTGCCTCATATGCGTCCTCTCTCATCATTCTCTCGGGTGGTCCGCATTCCGTGCATGAGCATGGCTCTCCATCTCTTCCTCCGTCCTTCTTCGACTATACCGTTGAACATAGCATTACCGTTCTTGGAATCTGCTTCGGCCTTTAGCTCATTGTCAAAGTTCTAGGCGGCCATGTGAATCCTGCACTGAGTCAGGAGTACGAGCGTATGGAAGTGCAGCCCATACCAGGATCTGCTATGTTTGGTGATGGTCCCCTCTGCACTCGTCTTTCTGTATGGATGAGCCACGAGGATGAAGTTGTTGAGCTCCCGAATGGTTTTACCGTTGCATGCAAGAGTATGAAAGGAGGAATAGCAACGATTGAAAATCCTTCTCAACATATTTACGGACTCCAATTTCACCGAGAGGTTACACACACTTTGCGTGGCATTGAAATTCTCAAACAAATTTTGTTCAACGTATGCAATATCAAAGCAGATTGGAAAATGCAGGATGTTCTTGAGGATGTTCAATCAACTATTGGTCCCACCGAGCATGCCATTTGTGCATTATAAGGTGGTGTTGATTCAACAGTTGCAGCTTGGGGGAATCGCCCCCGATGCTGTAACATACGTTTGTGCTCTGAAAGCAAGCACTGTCATGGATTCTGTAATCAAGGGCTTGGAGCTACATGGGGAAATTGAGCGACGTGGCTTGATGCATAAAGACCTTCCTATTGGAAATACTCTGGTTGACATGATATACAGAACACTCCCAGGAAGAGGAAGCTCTTGAATGTTTTAGAAAGATACAACAAATGGGCTTCTTTGTGAATGTTGTTACATTTGCACGTGTCTTAAGAGCCTGTGGAAACTCTAAATGCATAGAACAAGGTGAAGAGATACATTCAATAATAAGAAAAAGAGATCCACAACTTGAGAATGAGGTTTAGGTAGGTTGTGCCTTAGTTGATATGTACAACAAATTCGGATTTGTTTCCAAAGCCCAGCAGGTATTTGAGACGCTTGCTTCAAGGACAGTCTTTTACCTGGAATATGCTCATTACTGGTTATGTTGAGCATGGGCAATGTGAAGACGCCCTTATTTTCTTGGAGCTAATGAAGCTGGAGAGTGTGTTTTCAGACAATGTCACACACATTACTAGATTAAAAACATGTGGAATTTTAGGAACTATCAGCAAGAGTGTACAGATACATGCAGAAATTGAAATAAACAGGTTGCCTCATAATGATGCAGTGGTGGGTAGTGTTGTATTAGACATGTACACAAGATTTGGCTTGCTTGATAAAGCACATCAAATGTTCCAGAAGCTGCCAGTGCGAGAAGCTCCATCATGGACTTCACTTATTTCAGGACACATCGAGCTAGAGCAAGCTGATTTGGCAATTGATTGCTTTGAATACATGCAACATGAAGGTGTTGCTGCTGATAGTATGTAAGTTATTTGCAGCCCGAAAGCCTGTGCTATACTCGGTGGTGTTGATAAACTCTAACTTATACATGCAGAGGTTGAAAGGATTGACATTTTCGAACATGATCATGCACTTAGGAACAACCTTATTTCTTTTTATGCCAAATTGGACCGTTTAGATATTGCAAAGGAAGTATTTGAAAATCTAAGTTCTCAAGATGCCACCAGTGGACTTCACTGGTAGCTGCTATGCTGATCAGGGCCAAGATGAGGCAACACTTGATTGCTTTTATCGAATGCAAATGCTAGGATTTTCTGCACTTGATGCTTCATACATAATTATTTTGAAAACATATGGCCATTTGGGAGCAGTGTCCAAGGATTCAGAAATCCCACTACAGTCTTGTGGAAAGAAATGAACTTCCCCATTTGCAAACAATAAACTGACAGAGAATGGAGCAACAAAACAGTCACAATATACAAAGAACTCGGGGCTTCTGGATCCATCCTTACTTTTCAGAAGAAGATGGCATCGACACACTAGCAAGGTCTCTACAGAAAACTGAAGGTTGCATGACCAGCTCGCCGTTGCAGTGGCTCTTGGGAAACTCTAGGGAAGAATTTGGATGAGAACATTGCACCATTTATAAATGGAGATTACATCTAGGTTATGATGGAGAATGTTGGTGACGGAAACAGATCCTAAATTCCAAGGACCTGCCCCCCCAATCACTATGACCGACTCTCCCTGTACTCTGTCTCGCTTCTCTCTCTAACTTTGATCGACTCTCCCTGTACTCTATCCCTCTTCTCTCTGCCCTGACTTGACAGACCTTGTACCTGCCCAGTCCCTCCACTCCTCTGCCCACTCCTTCCCCCACTTCCTCTTCCATCACCTGACAGTGAGTTCCACTCCTTTGCCGTGGTCAGGACCTGTAAGTGCCTTCACTACCATTGTTCCCCCCACTCTCCCTCTACCCTGACACCCACTCCTACAAACCCCAAACCCCCACGTGCACCCAAGCTGCTGCAGCCCACGTGTGGTCAAAAAAGGTATCTGACCCCTCTGCCCCTCCCCATTCTATAAAATGGGTACTCCTTGCCCAAAAAAAGGAGCTAGCTGCTCAATTATTGAAAAACAGTGAGGTTAGTTAGTTAGTTAGCTGCTTGTTCGATCATTCTGCAGAGAGAGAAAAGCATCATAGTGAGTGAAGAAGTTTCTGCAAGACTGAAGCAGGGAGGGGGTTGTGTTTGTTTGGTTTGCGTCAGAAGGGAGCTTGGACAGTGGTGGCAGCAAGGGGTTGAGAAAGGTGGAGACACCCTGATCTTGTGAGGAGTTTCCTCTGTCCCTGTGGTGCGCAGGTCCGCCCAAGCAGAAGTAAGAACGGTTGAAGCGAATCAGAGCCTAGGAGGGATAATCTGTCACGCAACACCTTCGAGCATAAAGCATATATCAAGGGAATTGAAGCAGATTGACTAAAAAGAAGAGAAGTAAGCGATCAATTATCTATTTCAATAACCACTCAGGATTTGAACTCGACTAGCACTACAGGATAGGGATGTATGCATTCTAAGAGTAATATATATTGTATCTTCTTTTGCTTGACATTTATGCACTCACCTATACTTCCTATCAGTGAATCGATTCATTATGAGGCTTCATGTAAACTTTAGTTAAGTTTTAAGGACAATTGGAAGAGCATATTGGAAGCACATTTTCGTGAAAACATAAGCTGGCACGTATGGGACCCGAACATATAAATACCTGTGTGATTGCATTTAGGTGTTTACAGGGAAGGGCATATGAGCATAATGAGTCCAAAGCAGAGGCAAACAAAAAAAAAACTAACTGTTGTTCATAAATAATAGATCAGTGCACTTCACAAGGGCTGATGTTGTGATTAGAGAATTTATCGAATGATTGGACGTTTTTCTGTTGCCTAAAATCTGAGGGGCCCTAGTAAATGTTAAAATGCAGTTCATCAGCACCAACGGCATAACAAGTGCCCTCGTCGAACCATGAGAACTGTAAATCTGCACTTTCCGTGATTAGTTTCTAGATGGTGTCCTTGATCGGTCTCATGCTTTCTGTTGTGATTAGTAGTCTTAAGTCTTGGGTGTGTTCGGAAGGAGCCAGACTCTCTTTTAAGATGTGTTGCTAAACGGCGAGGAAGAAATCTGAAGTTAGATGGCAAATTGTTTGTTTGAGAGAATAAAGAAGTTTCATTAGCATATTGAAGGGACATGGATATCGGAAAAATACAACTCCCCGTTCTAGATTTTAGCAAATGAATTCTTCACACCACTGACTTATTGGGACTTAACATAAATTACATATGAAATCTAAGAATGAGGAGAAACTGAGTGAGAGAGAGAGGGAAAGGGAGTGGAAGTGAAGGAAAGGTGTGTGTATGTGTGTTGGTATATGCTCGAGGTCCGAGTGATTTTGTGCTAGTTTATCTTGACTGTCCAGCATGCATGTGTGGACTGAATGGGAGAGTGAGAGGTAGGAACAGAAAGTGAACAGGATTGGGAAAAAGAGGGAGTGTGTATGACTGTGAGCACGAGAAAGGGAGAGATATTGAAGGGTATGGGTGCATGAGCAAGGGAGTGTGTGAGTCTACATGTGTGGGAAGTGTGTAAAAGAGGAGAGAGAGAGAAAGAGAGTGAAAGAGTGTATGAGAGGTAGAGAGTCTGAGAATGTGTGTATGTGAAAGAAACTGCGGTTGTTTTGAAGTTTTGCATCCATACTATGCTATAGGTTGGCAATCATGCATGTTGTAAGTATACAAGTGGCTTGTTCTAAAAGCTTGAGTTGTTGATTATCTTCATGGAGACACCTGCATGTATGCATGTATTCCAATGATTGGGCATGTGTGTGAGAGGGATTGTTAGTAAAAGTTGAGGTTGTGCAAATGCTGATGTGTGCATGTGACTGAAATGAGTTGTTAGCTTGAAGAACTGAAGTGAGGGTGTGTGTGTAAAGTGTGAGAGATAAAGAGGAAAGCGGGGAGAAAGTGATTAGATTGGGTGCATGAGTACATGAGATAGAGAAAGGAAGGTAAGAGTATGAATGATAGAGGGTAAGTGGGAATTAGGTTGTGGGTTAAGTGGAGAATGGGATGGGTGCTAGGGTGAATGTGTGTCTAAGTGCAGGTGTGTTTGGGTGTAAGAGAGGTGTGAGTGAGAGAGTGATAGAAAGGAGAGTGTGAGAGAGTGAGCATGGTGTGAAGTATGTGAAAGATTGTGTTCAATAGAAGGAAGAAGAGAAGGGTTGAGAGATCGGAAAGAAGGAAGTGAGAAGACTTGGGCTAAGGAGAATAGAGGGATCGTACTAGGGGTCGGAAAGGTGGGCCAAATCAGGCATAGTCGTGGCTTAAGGGTAAAATAGGCTTCGGCAATTTAAGAGATATAGGATCAAGATAGCTGAATATAGGTGCAATTATTTGCACATTTTACGAGCTCAAGACCTTATCCAGTGCCATCACTCTCGGTAGATAAATATAATAAAGCTCAATGAAGTATCCCTAACATATATTGGCGTGACCACTATACATGTCAGAGAAACAAAAAACTGGTATGTATCATCCTGGATCATCACATTTTGAGCTTGATATCTCAATAGTATATTCTCTCTCTATCTCTCGCTCATCTCTTTTTGAGTATTAAGGCGTGTATACTAAGGTTCATGTGTTGGAAGGTCCTATAAACCTGTGATTATTGTTATTGAGGCCCACTCCACTTCCAACATTCGGTATCAAAGCATAGTTGACATATGTCCTTAACAAGATGAGTGGCTATAGACTTGAGAATGAAGACAAGCTTGAAGGAATGTCTAACTATCCAATGTGGAGTTTTATGATGATGAATATGTTAATATCTAAGGATTTGTGGAATATTGTCAATGGCACTTATCCAAGGCCAAGACAAGTCAGAGAAGATGATACTTCATCTTCTAGAAGACATGTTGTTCCTATTTTTGCTCAATAGGAGGTTAGTGAAGAAGAAGGAACTACTTCATCATCAAGAGTCCGTACTACTATCATATTATTTCCTACAAAACAACGATCCAAATGGGATTCTAGGGATGCTTGGTTGGAGTTATAGAATCTTGATTAGAGCATAAACCCTGCTGGGAAAGCTCATCTAAGGAGACAACTAGCCAACACAAGGATGGAAGTTGGTGAATCAGTTCAATCACATATTTTGAATCTCAAAGACTTACGAGATTAGTTACTCAATGTTGGAGTCAACATTTCAGATGAGGAGATGGTAAATACACTTCTAAACTCACTTCCATCTTCATATCGTGCTTTTGTTACTTCTTTATCTCTCTCTATAAGAGATACAAAACTTTCATTTGAAGAGCTACATTTCCTGTTACTTCAAGAATGAACATCAACAAAAAGGTATGGAAGAGAATGATGAAGCCATGTTATCATCATCAAAGGGAAAGAAGAAGAAGGAGACCAAGAAGGAAAAATAAGAGTCAACAATCCAAGAAGGAAAGTAAGTCTTCTAGTCCTTCTCCTAATGCTTCCTCTACACTGAAGGAAAATTCTTTGACTACATCTAATTCAAAGAAAGGAATATGATATTATTGTAAGAAACCAATAAAGTGGCACGTTTGTGTTATCCAAAATTAGTCATGCTGATGTTGCTAGGTCTTGTACACCTGAAGAGAACATGAAGTTATGGCATGATTTGGCCATATCAGTTACACATCTCTCAAGCACATGAAAGATCATGGTATGGTGGAGAGTTTGCCTACTTTTGCTTTACCAAATGATGTAGAATCATGTGAAGAATGTCTTGAAAAAAAGCTTCACAAACTACCTTTCAAGAAGCTGGACACATCATCACCACAATGAAGTTGCAAATCATACATTCATATGTGAATGATCTGATGAGAACAAATTCTATTCAAGGTTTTAGGTAATTTGTTACTTTCATTGATGATTTCTCAAGATATTCATGGATTTAGAGTCTTAAAGTGAAGTCAGAGGTTTTTCCTACTTTTAAGAAATTCTTAGCTATGGTTGAAAATGAAAGTCAGTCAAAGATCTAGATTTTGAGAAGTGATAGAGGAGGCGAGTACATGTCTAAAGAATTTAAGTCTTTTCTTGAAGACAAAGGTATCTCTCATCAACTCACTATTGCTTACACTAAAACAGAATGGTGTTGCAGAGAGAAAGAATAGGATACTTGCCGAGGTGATGCATAGCATGATGTCATCCAAAACCTCCCAAGTTTTGGTTTGATGCGATACATGCACCTAATCACATTCTGAATAGGCCTTCCACAAAATCTTTGAAGGTCATTACACCTTATGAAGCTTATTATGGGAAGAAACCCAATGTGAGTTATTTCAAAGTTTTTGGTTCCCTAGCTTATGTTCACATTGAGAAGAAGGATCATGGTAAGTTTGATGTAAAATCCATTCAAGCCATCTTTATTGGTTATGCGATTGAAAGCAAAGGATACAAATTCTATGTTCTAGATACAGGTGATATCCTACTCTCACACAATGCATATATTGTAGAAAGTAAGAATTATGATAAGAAGGAAAGATTCCAGAATTCATAAAAGCAAATGACTATGCATTTTCCAGAAGGATTTTAAATTCTTATATTTAGCCATAGAAAGGGGGTGATGAACCTTCTCAAACCCTAAGGGATGCAGGTGAAGAGAGAGTTTCATTACCTACACTAGTACCTAGTCACGCATCATTACTTCTTGAAGTTTCAACTCAAGAAGTTGGAGAAGGTTCCAGAGTTCCAAAAGAAATAGATAATAAAGAACCAAAAGGGATTTCACCACTTTTCAAGGATATGCTAAAGTGGTTATATCAAACCTGGAAGGACAATGGTATCAAGGAATACACTGGAAGAACCAAAAGTCAAACAAAGAGACAACAAACAAACTAGATAAATTATGTAGAATATTTTGAGATTTATAATATTCTAGCTCTTACTTTAGTTGAGAATGAACCAGCTAGTGTTCAAGATACACTAGATAGTCTTGTATGGAAGAAAGCTATGCAAGAAGAGATTGATTCTATTCATAAGAGTCAAACAAGGAAGCTTTGTGAGTTACCTAAAGGTTTTGAAAACTCAGATGTAGCTCCCACTCTTTATGTTAAAGCTGAGAAAGATGTTTTGATTATTATTATCATATATGTTGATGATATGATCATGACAGGTCCCAAGGATTCAAACCTTTAGTATTTTAAAGTAGAACTTAATCATACATTTGATGTAAATGACTTGGGTATTTTGCATTATTATCTTGGGATTGAGTTAAAGTACAGAGATGAGTCTATCTACATGACACAACAGAAATACGTTGAGAAATTAATGGAAAGGTTTCAGATGACAAATTCCAAGCTAAGAAAACACCTATAGATGTCAATATGTCATTACAGTGAGAAGCAAATTCATAACCATTTGATGCCAAATTATACAGTCAAGTAGCTTATTGCTTGATATATCTATGTAATACATGTATGGACATTCATTTTGCAGTTTCTCATGTTGAAAGTGTGAACTATGTAAGCTTTAGGTAGATAAAGGGGTCAAAAGACATTAATATGGACAAAAGTCACGACTCAAATCACTTAGGGTAGTCTCAAGGTCGGGCAAGGTAGTCCGAAGGGAGTGGAAAAGATGGGAGAAGCATCCAAAAGCTACAAAAGAAGGTGAAGTGTCATCAAATGCATGGAAGTCTTGTAGGTCATTGAAGACCAAGAGACATATACTCAAGGAGGCTCAAGGAGAGAGTCATCCTGTTACCGTTAGTGTCCATGTGAAAGGCCAAATGTCCATTGGACATTTCTTTGTATATGTTATTTAATAAAACATATAGTGGTCTGGTCAGTCATAGATTGTAAGTTCAACCGCATTTGTAACACCTAAGAAGTCTATCTTCGTGCTCCCTGTGTACTGTGTTTTTCTGCATATTTTGCAGCCTCTGTGCAGAGTATCGTGTGCGGCCCTAGGAGCTCAATTTTCTACTCCAAGGATATCATCGTGGAGCTCTTGAGAAGGAGAGCAAGCACACTGTGGTGCATCCCCATCAAAATACTTCACTGGTATCAAATCATCTTGACGCAAAAGATTTGTTCCTTTTGTGCGAGCGAAGCAAGCGTACACCCACCCACCCAAGGCTTACGACTAAGGCGACGACCAAGGCATAGACCTTGGCATACCTTGTCATCTGAGTCATCGAATTCACCATTGGTGCCATTGGCTACATGCGAGGGAGGACCTCAATGATCAAGGAACATAGAGGTTCCCGGTACTTCCCGAGAGGTCACCCATCCCAATACTATTCCACTCAGAGCTCGCTTAACCGAGGCAATCTCTTGCCACTAAGCTACAGTCTTGTGGTTTATACAGAAGGGGAAATACTAAGGTTAACATTACCTTGAACATGTTTTGGTCCCTCAAAGCTTCATTCTTTGCTTTCAAAGCCTGTTTTTGAAGCATGTTTGGGGTGTCGTTTGGAGCCATTTTGGAGTACTTTTGCACATAGTTCTCTTCAAATAGGGCAAAGAACATCAAGAAGAGTGTTCTTTGTACTTCTTCGAGAATAAATATCAACCTTTGGGGCTGTGTTTTCAGCCGCACTCATAAAACTATAGGTTTCTCAAAAGATTTTTAGTTTTGGTGGAGCAACCATTGCAAATTTATGCAGGTTTTTTGAGCCTAAAACATCAGAGTTGACAGACACTTGCAGGTGTTGTTGATTAGGTTTTGGGCTACGCATTCAACCTTTTAGTGTCATTTTACTGCATATATCGAGCAGATACACACCATGTATGCTTTTGTGGATATCGCTTATGTACGTCCATGTGGTCATTGATATAGCGATTACGTTTTTTTGCATAAAGCTTTTTACATTTGATAAAGAGGGTTGTGGTGAGGTTTTCTTAATTGGGAGACACCCAGATGTCGGGGTCTCTTCGATGATGCAGGTGGATGACTTACCCAACCTCACCATAGGAGATGTATGATAGTTGTTCATAGGTGCTCGATAAGCCTAGTTGGCTTCTATTGGGTAACTGATTATATGCAATGGAGTCAGTGATTCACTATGCATGTAAACATGTCAGTACTTGCAGTTTTATGATATTTTGACACTGGTCATATGCTCATCTTGCAGAGGATACTCTGGTAAATCTTTTCCAGATTTTTTGGTTTTGTCAACTATACAATGGTCGATTTACTCCTTGATACACTTATCGTTGGTGTTTGGACTCTTCTAGCTCCATTATCATTTTATTTAGTTCTCTACCATCATGGCATCAGATGTCTTAGGCACATCTAGTGGATCAGGGTCTAGTTCCAATGTTCCGAGAAGGAGCTATAACTTGCAAGGCAAAGACCATTTTGAGATCCGAAAATTTGATGGCACAAACTTTGTTCTATGGAAGAATCAGATTAAAGATGCACTGATTCAAAGGAGGCAATGGAAGCCAATAAATGGAATTTCAAAGAAGCCTGCTGACATGGATGAAGATGATTGGGATGAGTTAGATGAAATGGCCAAGTCTACCATTTGCTTGCACCTGGCAGATAATGTTTACTTTATAGTATTAGACTGTGAAAGTGCAGAGGAGCTTTGGAAGAAGTTATGCAATACATATGAAAAAGAGACGACATCACATAAAGTGTATCTGATGAGAAAATTATATGACCGCATGAAGGACACAGATAGTGTTGTTGCTCATCTAAATGAGTTTGATGTTATATTCTCCCAACTACAGGCTCAAAAAATGGATATTGATAATGTAATGAAAGTAGTATTTCTATTATGCACCTTGCCATCATCATGGGATATGTTTTGCACAATTATTAGCAATAGTGCACCTAGTGGTAAACTCGTCTATGATGACATATGTGGAGGGCTCTTGAGTGAGGAGATTCATAGAAAATATATGGCTGACACTCAAAGTGGAGATGCATATAATGTTCAAGATTCTTATCAAGGAACGAATCAACAACGTGACAGGAGCAACGATAAGGAAAATAATGGTCAACGGAATAAGAGTACAAATTAATCAAGGAAGAGGGATATTGAATGCCAATATTTTCATAAGAAAGGACACATGAAGAAAGACTGTTATGCATTAAAGAATGCTAAAGGTAAAGGATAGAATGTTGATGGGCATGTTAAATAGTTACTTGCACCATCTACTTCAGCTGTGAAGATTGAAGAAATTAATGCTATTTTTTATGATAATGATGTGTTGACACTTGAGAGTACTATGCCAACTGAGGCTCTTATGGCTAATTCTCTTTCCCACACGTGGCTGCTAGATTCTGGTGCTTCTTTCCATGTGACACCACATAGAGAATGGTTCTCTAATTATGTAGTAAAGTCTCTTGGTACCGTGAGACTTGGTGGCCCTTACCAATGTGACGTTGTGGGGGTTGGAGATGTGGTTGTGTTGATGGTTCAAAATTTACTATGCATAATGTATGCGATGAACCTCAATTATCACGCAATTTAATGTCAATTGGTCAACTTGATGACCTTGGATACAAGGTGGTCTTCTATGCTCAGTCCTTTCGTGTATCAAAGGGCAACATGGTTACTGCAAAAGGAACCAAAGTTGGCTCACTTTATCCTTTATTTGTACCATAGAGAGAACACTTGTTAGATGTTATTGAAGAACCTATGGCTTGTATTTGGCATGGTCATTTGGGCCATATATCTCGTAGTGGAATGGAAAATCTTTCTCATTCTGGCTACTTACCTGTGTTATTTTTCTTTAATTTTTCATTTTGTGAGCATTGTTGTTTGTTGTTACCCTTTGAAGTTGTCCTCTCTAATCATTTTAGCATAAAGGATCAACTACACATCTTTAAATTGTCAATCCGGGAAGTATGTAAAGACCACAACCCCTTCTAGTTAATGGAATCCAAGAGTAAGAGTTAAATGACTATTTTTCTGAGAAATTATGAAGAAGGAGAGAAATATCTAGGGTTTTGATTATCTTGAGCTATACAACAACATTTCCAATGATCTTTGTGCCTAAAGTGTGTCATTTCCACAGTAGAGCACAATTATGAAGTCAAAATTCAAAATCAGTACCTGTATCACACAGACGAGACAATCGCGATTCTGTGAAAACTGAGACTTTCCATGTCCAGCTTTGTGCTTCTGCACTTTCTTACTCAATACACTAAGAATCACCTCTCTTCATACACATTACTCAGAAATACACAATTGAAGCTCACAAATTCCATGGATCACACAAAGAATAGACTCAACAAATCTAAAGAAAGTACATGAAAGGAGAAAACACGATTTTTTGCAGGAGAGCTCTTCACATTACTTGGATAGTAAAAATAATACAACCAATCCTCTCAAAATAGAGGAAATTATCTTTTATACATTTTCAAGTGTCCCTTTTCACACTTGAATTTTGGTCCTTTTCCCTTCTAATCTAAAAATATGCTATTAAAGAGCTTCCAAAAATTCTAGAAAAAATACATATGATTCTAATTTACATGAGGAAGACTATTCCTCATTTTTACATCATTTGCATAAATATTTCTACAATTTTTTTGACATTTGACAAATATTTCCCTTCAAAAAATGCTTCTTCTAACATTCTTCCCCTCCTAGACTTTTTGGATCCTGACAAAAAATATTCTAGCTGATAGGTAGTGAGAGCTTCCTTTATTTCTTTTTTTTTTGATACACCTGTGACAATAGATCATGAATTTTTCTTTTTGTAATGTTCAAATTGTTCACCATCTCAAATAGAGCTTTTCTCCATTGTACAACTGCCTCTGGTTTGTCTATCACATCTTTCTTTAGGTACTCCGTATATGCAGCTTCATAGGAAGTGAGTCTAGATTTTGTAACTGTTGATAAATTCCCAAAAATTTCTGATTCTCTTTCAAAAAATCCATAATCAAAGGCATCCTCAAAAATTTGGAGATAGTGACTACCCAAAAATACTATTCTGCTATAATAGGCCATTAAGCAAATTCGGTCTGGGGTTTCACTTAGATCAAAAAGTAAGGCATCAGTTGGTGAATTGAAACCAATGTAGTTGAGGGTTCTGACATCTATATCTGTAAATGTTTCTATACATGCCAATATGAGTCGCATTACTTTGATCAATAGAATGCAAGCTGGATCATTAACATCTTTATATGTAGATATGACAGACTCTGTTGTGTCAACCATATATTTCTTTGTTGGCCATGTTCCTGCTTTAGGTCCTGCTACCTTTGGAAAGTTCAGCCATTTCGCTGGGATTTGTCCTGCATTTCTTCTTTCCCAAAATACTATCCAATCCCTTCTCCTTGCTACTGGACAATAAGTTGGATTGATCTTTAACTGAATAGATGCCTCTTTCCAGATTTTCCTGCATTCTTTGTTGGCATCTAACCACCTGTTCCTCCATTTGGGATTGGATTTTTCAAATAATTCCTTAGTTACATTGATATCCTCTTCATATTCCAAATACTTGTTTGATTGTAGTCCTACCCTTGCAAGCTGATAATTTTTAATACTTTCAATAATCATACAAAAAGGTATACCTAGACCATCTGCTACCCAATGGTGTTGGTTTGGATTTATTCCTTTGTTAAAAGCAAAATTCACAATCTGTTCTTCATATTCATTATGCATTTTTCTGATGAATTCCATTCTAGATTCTCTGTCTGTTAAAAGCTTTTGAACAAAATCATATGAATATTCTTCATCAGCTGTTTTGTTTTCTTGTTCATCAAAGTGTTGAGTTCTGTTATCTTCTCCCCCTTCATATTCTTCTACTTGTGTAATCACCACCTGCTCTTCAACTGTTTTTGTGGATTTTCCAATTTTTTCTGTAGCTCCTCCACCACCAACATTAAGCTTCTATTCTGAGATGTCCATAACTCTCTTTCTGAATTCCACTCACTTCTTTCCTTTTCTATATTCAATTGCCATTCACTTCTTTCTTTTGCTATATCCATATGTAATTTATTGTATCCTCTCATTGAGCTGGCAGCATGTACACTGGCTTGCTTTTCCAATTCCTTGGCTTCCTTTAGTTGTGCTTGTAGCCTTAAAATTTCTTTATTCAGTTCCTCCTTCTCATCCTGTGTTACTTGTACAATCTTACTTTCTTCTTTCATCTGGCCTTCTCCCATCAACAATTTGTTTATTTCTTCATTTGCTTTGACCATAATTTGATATGAGCTTTGAAGTGTTCTGAATCTTCCTTCCATTTTCTTTAGCTCCATTTCTACTTTGCTGGTATGCTCTATCTGCTTTGCACATTTGTCTTCAAGAAATTGAATCTTGTTTTGTTGTTGAACCTCCAGTTCTTCCAATGAAATTATCCTGTTGGTCAAATCCTCATTTCTTTCTTGGACAGTCCTCAGCTACTCCTCTAATTGTTCCTTTTCTTTCTTTTTCTCATTAATGATTCTACTGCCTTTCACAAACTCTGATTCGGCCACCATTCCTGATGTAATCCTGTTTCTACTAGATGGTATGAATTGCTCTATATTGCTCATGATAATTTTACAAGCAGACCTGATATCTTTGGGTATCCTTTCTAACCTAGTTTCCAATTCTATTTGTTTTACTTCTATTTGCTTTTCTTCCTTTAGTTCTTCTTTGTCTGCAACATCTTCCTCATACTCTAGTGTCTGATCCTCTTCCTTCTCATGATCTGATATTTCTTTCATTATCTCCAACTCTTTTGCCTTCTTTTTCCCCATTTCTCGTTGTTTCTCTTCAATGACTTGTTCTTCCTCTTTCTGTACTTTGTTATCCTGAGTTGAAGTTGAATCAATCTCTACTGAGAGCTTTGTCTGATCATTTATTTGTTGCTCCTTTTGTCCCTCCTCTTGCTCATCTATATCCATAAGATCTAATGTTTCTTCTTTTTCCTGATCTTCTGTAGTTGTGAACTCCTCATTATGATTTAGATCATAAAGTATATCTTCTATGCTTTGATTTATTTCTTTTTCTGTATTCCCTTCTTTAACCTCTTGAAAATCCTCCTTTTCCAATACTTCCTCTATTTCCTTAATCAGATCTGTATCTTCTTGATTGTGCACTGAGTTGCATCTCTAAGCTTCCTTTTCTACTTCTAGCTTTTCCTCATCCCTATTTAATTTGAAATAGGTTTGCTGAGATGGTTTTGTCCATATTGTTTTAAACCCTATGTCCACTAATCCACAACTGAACTCTTTCCTTGCTTCAACCTCTTCTTCCATCATTACTGCTTTACCTTTTTGTATCCTTTTTTCACCTCCAAGACTAACCTGTTTTGCTGCTTCTTTATGAACCTGTATTCCCTGTGACCTTTGACTCAAGTCTTCTGGAGTTTTGCTTTTTTCAGAGGCTTGTACTGTCACAATAGGTTTGCTAGGTACTGAGAAATTTAAACTTTTCAAGAGAAAGTTTTCAATGTCACTATCTGAATCTGAAGAGAACTGTGAGGAACCAGCTATCCCTGATTTGTCCATTCTTTGCTCTTCTAATACAATGGATTCCTCTTGATTTTTTTCTTCTACTGACAATTTTTCTGTCTCCTTCCTTTGTGCTTGTTCAACTGCTTTTCCCTTATTCTTCTTGGTCAACTTCTTTTTATACACAGGTTTCTTCTGAACCTTCTTCTTCATTACTACTGTAGTTCTAGTTTCAGGAGGACCTTGTAACTCCTTGAAATATGCCAACAATTCCACTTCTTTTTTGACAAAAACTTCCTCAGTTTCTGTAGCCATCATCTGATCATGTAGCTCTTCATAGTGTTCCACTTCTTCTTGTATCCAGTCAGTTGCTTTACATGAATAGACTTCCAACATTTTCTGATATTGGGCTTCATAGATTGCCCTCTTATTGTTTCCTTGAGTCAAATAAGTATACAATTGTTCCTTACTTGTTTGAGGTGGATGAGGTTCCTTTGAAGATTGTACTTCCTTTTGAGCAGCTTCATGCTCTTCCTTTGTTGCTTCCTCCTGCTCCAATTCCACTTTTCTAGGATTCAATCTTCTTTTCTTTACTGGAATCACTTCTTCTGACACTCCCTTCCTTTTCCTTTCTGCTCCCCTCATGCTTGGTTGGCTTTCTGCTTCTCCTATGGACATCATCTTCGAAGGACTTTTGATTCCTGCCATCAAGCTCCTGAAATATTGGGCTACTGGAGCCAATTTCAACTGATTCTCCATTCCTAAAACATGATATATAATCCTTGTTAGGAATTGTGCTCCATTCATGAACTTCTTCTGCTCCCAATGCTTGGCTGCTTCCTTCAATTGATCATGGATGTAAGGAGTTACATCCATTACTCCAAATGGCTTGGTACTATCCTTATTATTGAACATGATCAATGTCACTGGCTTGCGTGGCATGGTGTATCTAGGCAGTTTTGGAAAACAAAAATATTGAAGAAACATTCTAATGGCATATTCTTCATTCTCTTTCCCCTTGAAATCCACAAATTTGGAATATCCTCCATTACTTGTTTTATTCTTTTTGACAAAACTGTTATCCAACTTAGTTCCCATTGAATAAAATTGAAGGGCTGCCTTGATGTGTTCTGCTTTTATAGTAATATGCACCTCTTTGTTTTCTTTGTCCTTGACTGAACATCTGAAATATGCTTCATTGCCTTTGCCAACTTCCAACAGACTATTCATAACCTATGAGACTCTCTCAAAGTCTATAAAGAATAGAGGTTCATCCAATAGTCTGTGTAATCCCACTGCTTTCCATCTTTTATAATTGACTGCACTTCTTTGAAATTTATAGAATTCCTGACACATCATTGTATACTTGTAACCTCCAACTCCTATTGTAAAAATGTGATGACCAATGATACTAAGGGTTTCCTTTAGTTCCTTGACTATCTTCTCTGCTTCTGTAATTTCGTGTTCCTCATCAGACTCCAGCTCCACCTTTTCCACTGTTGCTTCACTGTCTAAGAACCAATGTCCTCTAGACAAAGTTACTAAGTCTGCTTTGAAATCATGAATTGGCAGTTCCTTTGGATTCACCATTCTGGAGAAAGTATAACATCACAACAAAGAAAACTCCACCCACATGAGTCACAAGAAAAATTAATGAAATCACATTTGTCTTGAGATGTAATGGAAAATAATGAAAATAAAATCTCAGATGAATCCTGACTTCCTTATTTGTATCACAGATAAAACTTAATTGAAGTGATCATCACATGTGTGGCAAGATGTCTAGTGCTCTCTTCCCTTTTAACAGCTCTTTTTTATATATTTTTTAACAATAAAAGAAAAAAATGAAAAAAGAAAAAATGAATAAAAAATAGAAACCTGCTAAATTACAACCTATATCTTGCTTGTGCTATATAACTTATATAAACAAAAAGAATTACAACAAAATTGATAATTTTTCTCTTTTTTTTCTTCCTCTTTTCTTTTTGTTTTCTTCTTTTTTCTCTTTTTCCTTTTTTTTAATAATATCTTTTTGTTTTCTTTTTTTCTCTTTTTCTTTTTTTTAATAATAATTTCCTCCACTTCTCTCTCTTCCCCTCCTATTTCTTTTCTTGGAAAGAGGATGACCTCTTCTTAAATACTCCTGCTGCTCATCTTTTGGAGTACAATATTCCAATATACCCATAGGATTAAGGTGATACAAGTTTCCAGCTAGTAGTACAAAGTTCCTACTTTGTAATACCAAATGTGTGTTGTATCCAGATGTTCTACAAGGTCCCATGGTTAGCAAAGGTACTAAAGTCGTGGCCCATTCAGGAATACTTTCTATTTTGAACAGATGTGCATCTAGTAAATCATCATCTAAAGGTGAACTTGGCTCTTTGGTTTGAATTCTGGACAAATGGTCTGCTCTCAAATGAGTTTTTCCTTGTCTGACCACTACCTCAAATTCAAATTCCATCAGTAGGAGGAACCATCTGACTATCCTACCGGTATGGCATGGTTTGTTTACTAAATAGAGTAAAGCTTGGTGATCCACAAAGAATTTAAACTTGTTTGCTAAAAGATAGTGTCTATATTTTTTCACAGCAAATATCATTCCCAATCCTTCCCTCTCAGTGGTTGTGTAATTTTTTTCTGCTGAATTCAATTGCCTACTAGCATAAGCAATTGGAAAATCTAAATAGCTTCCTTCTATTGGTTGTGCTAACACACATCCCAAAGCATAATTTGAAGCATCCACATGAACATGAAAAATTTTATTCCACTGTGGGGTTTTCAGAATTGGTGCCGTTACCAAGAAAGTTTCAAAAGCTTGGTCACACTCTTTGGTCCACTCAAATTTTGTGATCAAAGCATACAAGGGTTTTGCAATGTCTGCAAACTTGTGTACAAATTTTCTATAATACCCATAATGTCCCATGAAGGTTTGAAGTTCTTTTTCATTTTTTGGTCTTGGAAGTTCCATATGGCCTTAATTTTTCTTTCATCTGTTGAAATTCCATTTTTGGAAACTATGTGACCTAACATTCTCCCTTGCCTCACAAAGAACACACATTTCTCTGGATTTAAACATACTCTGTATGTTCTACATTTTTTTAATATATTTTCCAGATCCTTCAAATGAACTTGTCTTTTTAATGAAAAAGTACAAAGATCATCCACATAGATTTCCATTATATTTCTAAGGAATTCTTTGAATATGTGACACATCAATCTTTGAAAAGTAGCTGGGGCATTAGTTAAACCAAAGGGCATAACCCTAAAAGCATAGATTTCTCATTCTGTGGAAAAGGCAGTTTTATGTTGGTCTTCCAAAGCTATTGGTACTTGATTATATCCTGAAAAACCATCCAAAAAACTATATACCTCTTTTCTTGCAACTCTTTCCAAAAGATGGTCTGTTATGGGTAATGGATAGCTATCCCTTATAGTTGCAGCATTAACTTTTTTCAAGTTAATACATACCCTGAGTTTCCCATTCTTTTTAGGCACCATAACTATAGGAGATATCCACTCTGTATACTCAATCTCATAGATGAAATTGGCCGCCAGCAGCTTGTCAATTTCTTCCTTTATTTTAGCAGAGTATTTTTCATTAAATGTATAGTGCCTTTGTTTGCTAGGTTTTGCATCAGGTGGAATAGGAATCTTATGCTCACAGATTTTAGGGTCAATTCCTTTCAAATCCTTGTAACTGTAAGCAAACACATCCCTATAGCTTCTAGCCAAATTCCTCAATGCTTCCTCCTCATGATTTGTCATGTCATCAGCTATGACAATATGTCTCTCTTCCCCCTCTTCTTGAGTGATCATCACCTTCTTAGTTTGTTCCTCATTGTCATATGCCTCTCCTTTTTTCTTTTCTCTTTTTGGTTTTACTTTTAGAAGTAAGCTATCTTCTACTTCATAGGTCTTGAAGTTTGTAGGCACATCAAATTGTTGATCTTCTTTTGTTATTTTTTTATTTTTTTCCTCTTTTGGTTCGTCTTCTATTTTTTTGTGTTTATTTTTTCTATATGTTCCTGAGATTTTGTCTTTTATGGCATCTATAGCTTCTACTTCTTCCAAGAATTGTGTTTTCCCAGTTTTTAATATTATTTCTTCCTTCTGGTCTTCCTCTATTTTTGACACCTTTATCATTTGTATTCCTATGTGGAAGATATCATATCCTTCTTCATTTTGGAATTTCACTCCCACATATTCATCATTAGCTAGATCCATGGTGGTCAAAATTTGATTCCAACCATAGGGCTCAAATTCTTCATCTTTGAATTTCTGTGGTATATAGCTTTCATCCTATGATTTCCTTTCTTCTAGACAATCTCCTTTTCTTAACCTTCTCTTTTTTTATGTGAGGTTCCTTATCACATTACATTTCCATATTGATGATTCTGTCTCATTCTGATCTTCACTCCCTGATTCTTCACTTAATTCCTAATTTTGATGTACTTTGAACCATTCTTGAGAGGGCATGTCACAATATTGAGCATTTCTTAAATTTATCCTAGTTATCCTTCCTTTGCTTTGAAGATATAGGCAATCATTACCCCAATCTTGCACAATTTGCATTTGTCTCATAAATTGTCTTCCTAGGATGATTTCATATGAAGTGGATTGTGGGAATTCAACTATGGCAAAAGTATGTTTATCTCTATTCCACATATTTCCACAATCACTTTTTCCCATATTCCTAGAGGTTTTTCTATGTGTCCATCTACAAGTTGTAATCTCATTTTAGTGGGTATTAACTCATTTTTTCCCCATTTCTCCCAGGTTTGTTTAGTCATGATAGCCACTCCTGATCCACTGTCTAATATAGCCTTGGCATGATTTTCACCAAATTGTATTCTCAGGGTTGAGTTCTCTTCTTCTCCTTCACAATATCCTCCTATTTTATCAATAGGTATGTACAACAATTCTTCCAATTCTTGTTGCTGTGGATCTAGGTTCTTTGACTTTGTTTCCCACTTTTTCATATTGTGTTGTTAGTGAGGATTTTGTTTTACTATCTCCTCCATTGTGGTGTGGTATAAAATTGTACAGTGTTTGTCTATATTGATTTGGAAAGTTATTTGTGAATTTTCTTCCTGATCAAGATGTTTTCTGGTTTCTGTTGCTTTTGTCCCTTCAATTTTTGTTTGATCATTGTTTGGTTCACCCATTTTGAGTTGTACTTCCTGTATGATTTGTTTACATCTTTGCATCCTTTCATCCTCTAAATCTGGCATAGGATATGCCATCACATGATCTGTAGGATTTGGTCCATCTTGAATTCTTCCTTTGTATGCTCTTATTAGAGTCTCCAGACTTTGTGAAATTTTTGCCTCTTCTTGAGTTTGTGTATTTTGTGGTTGACTATTGTTTGAATGTTCCATGGTTTCTTCTTCCAAATTTTTACCCAGTCTCATCTTTCTTTCCCATCTCCCCTTTTGTCTGTTTTTCTTTTCTTTTGGAAATGGAATTTTCTTATGTTCCTGTGTATGCGTCTCCTTTGTTGTTTCTTGTTGTTTAGCTTGTGCTGTTGTTATAGCATTTACACGTACTTGATCATGGTCACTCAATTCTTCTTGCTCCATTATGTTAACTGTTTTTAATGGTATGATATTGGATGTGTTCTGTTGTTTTTGAGGATTTCTTGGGCAATCCTTTATTAAGTGTTCCCTGCCACAATCCTTGCAATAGGCTCCTTCTATTCTTATTGTAGGAGGTTGTGGGCAGTCTCTAATGAAATGATCTCCCCCACATCTAACAAGTTATCTTTTGACTTCCTTTGAATTGTGGTTTCTGATTGGACATGGAATTATTAGTTATGTACATGAATGTGGTTGTGTCCATTTCAATTCTCACATTTCCCAAGTCCAGGGCTTGCAGTTCTGGTTCTCTCTGTTCATATCCTTCCCAATATTCTTGATATCCTTCATTCCAACAATACTCCTCTCTGTAAGATGATCTAAGTCTTGAGCTTTCTTCTTCTATTGGTGTGTACTTTACTGGTACTACATTTGTTGGCAATGGTGGTTGTTGTCCAAGTACAGGTCTTGGTTGCTCAACAAATCCAGATTCTCTTTGTAAATTGTGTTGGTTCACATATTCTCTTTCTTTAATGGGTTGTTTATTGTAGAAGCACTCTTCTCTGGTATGATTTGTCCATTTTCTTTCTAATGTACAGTATTTCAGTGTTTTTCTATCTTGCAAATGTTGTGGTTATGTATAAGGACATCGTTGTACCAAATGATTTTCTCCATAGTTATAGCATTTCTTATTTGTTGCTATCCTGGTGTTTATCAAATTTGTCTTGGTGCTAACTTCTAGGGCTTTAGCAATGGCTTGTGCTAATTCTTTTGCTGGTGGGATTTTACCTTCATTTGTCTTTGGTTGATCAAATGCTAATATATTTGTCCTCTATTATCCTCTAAGTCTATTGCTTCTTTCACATATGCTCCTAGGTCAGGACATCTCCTATAATATGCCAAGGTTCTTAATTGTGCACTTCTCAATCCTTCTATGAATATAGATACTTGTCTTGCCATGGATGGTACCTCCTCTCTTGGACATCTATCAATATATTGCTTGAACCTTCTAGCTGCCTCTCTCACATTTTCATCTTTTTGTTGTTTAAAGCTATGTATTAGGGTAGCTGTACTATGTTTTATTCCAGTTTTTGAGAATTCCCCTATGAAGGCTTCAAGAAAAGATTCAATATTTGTATACATTTCCTTTCTCAAAGGAATGAACCAAGACAGTGCAGGTCCAGTTAGAGTTAGACCAAATGCTTCAAATTGCACTTTGTAATCCTCTACTTCTTCTGCCCTAATCAATTGTCTGAATTCTGAAGCATGAGCATGAGGATCAGAATATCCTTCATATTGATTCTTCATGCATTTTGCTACTTGATAAAGCCTAAGCATTCTACCCCGATTTTGCCACTGAGGTCTCCTTCTAATTGGAAAATCATTAAATCCTTCTGCTTCTCTTTCAAAAGGATTTGGGGAAGTGTGTACTCTCCTACCTTTTTGTTGTTCAATATTAATGTGAGTTTCATTTTTTCTTGGCAAGTCTGGTTGCCCAAGGTTTTGTTCCCAAGGTCTCTTGTCTGCACACTACCCTAAATCATTAGAGTTTTCTGGATCCTGTGAGAATATGTATACACATCCCTGTCTATCCTCATATCTGCCATCCTTAAATTGTGCTATTGGTGTTATATTTAAGGGAACTTTTAGGTTTCTCATCCTAATGAGAAACTTATGCATACCATCTTGATACACATAGGTTCCAAACCTATTTGTATACATATACTTGAGAATATTTCTATAATCACTACTTTTAGAGGGTTCATTGGTTTCATTTAGGTTTTCCATGTTATCTTCTTGTCCTAAATCTTTTCCTTGTAACTCTCTTATCTCTGGCTCTATCTCCTTCCTTTTTAAGTCTTGTTTGTCAGGTGTGAACAATTTATTACCAGATCTCAGAATCATCCAACTAATTCATGATTCTGTGAATAAAATTGTCTTCTCCACGATTCTGTGAATATTCTGAATGTTTCTCACGATTATGTGAATAGAATCATGTTTACCACGATTATGTGAAGAGAATCGTGTTTTTCACGATTTTGTGAATAGAATCGTGTTTCTCACGATTCTGTGAATAGAATCGTGTTTTTCACGATTCTGTGAAGAGAATCGTGTTTGATCACGATTTTGTGGATAGAATCGTGTTTTTTGCGACTTTGTGAAGACAATCGTGATTTCCACAATTCTGTGAATAGAATCGTGTTTTTCACAATTCTGTGAAGACAATCGTGATTTCCACAATTTTGTGAATAAAATCGTGTTTTTCACGATTTTGTGAAGAAAATCATGATTTCCACAATTCTGTGAAGAGAATCGTGTTTTTTGCGACTTTGTGAAGACAATCGTGATTTCCACGATTCTGTGAATAGAATCGTGTTTTTCACGATTCTATGAAGACAATCGTGATTTCCACGATTCTGTGAATAGAATCGTGTTTTTCACGATTCTGTGCAGACAATCGTGATTTCCACGATTCTGTGAATAGAATTATGTTTTTCACGATTCTGTGAAGAGAATCGTGTTTTTTGCGATTTTGTTCCCAGACAATCGTGATTGCTCACAATCGTCAAAAAACACGATTTTCTTATGAAAATCGTATTCTGGGAATCATGATTTTGTGTTTGATTAGGAAATCACGATTTTGTGTTTGATTACAGAATCACAATTGTGATAAATATTTTGTAAATTTTTGGTGTTTGATTTCCAGATATCTTTTTACTCTAATGGTAGTGCCTTAGCAAAATAATGGCATGCAATAAAGGACTTTTGTCAAACAATCATTTTTTTACCAAAAAATTCAAAAAACAAAAAGTCGCGATTCCATATTTTTTACAAATTTCTGTGTTTTTTTGTGCCTTTATCAAAAGATTGAACTTGAAATCATGCAAAAACTTGTTGTAAGCAAATTACCTTCCTGCCTGATCAAAAAAATGTCCAAAGGCTTTGTAATTGCAGAAGAGCGCGATTCTGTTAGCTCCTCACACTCACTCTTTCACACAAATGAATTTTTTTTGAGATTTCAGGCTTTTATAGTCTTCAGACAATCGCAATTGTGTGTTTTTTTACAAAATTACGATATGATTCTTGTCCCTTAGCAATTTTGTGGTTTTAATTCACAATTCTTATCCTTTCCAACAAAATTTGCTCTCTTTATCCTTTTGTTGAAAATCACGATTCTGTACCCAATTCTCCAATCTACTCATTTGATGCTCAATTCTTACTGAAATTTTGAAATTTTAATTTCCTTTACTCATGTAACCTATGAAACCTTTTAATTTCACTTACCTCTGTACCCAATAATGCAAACTAAGTCAAATTCTTTATCTTACTGAAAATCACGATCTTATGAAGAGAATCGTGTTTTTGTCTGAACTTCCAGCTTTTGCAATTTTTTACTTTTCTTTCCACCTGGTCTTCTTCAATGTTCTTTACCAACTCCAGATCACTTGTCACCTACAATTATTCACCATCAAAACTCATTCAAAGAGTATTTTTTGAAAAATTTAAACAACAACTTTCACTCTAGATATTTTTTATTTTCTTTCAATTTCCAGATTTTTTTTCTTCACTTTATCTCCTCCACTTTCAACAACAATCCTCCAGTCCAACTTCCTAAGAAAAAAAAAATTGTTTGAATTTTTAATGAATTTTATGATTTTTTTTAGTAATTTGCCCTAAATCAAGGTCAACACTTCACTTAGGGTTTTCTAGTTTCAAGATCCTTTGATCTTTTGTTTCATGATTGGTTATATTCTTTTATGCTTGCAATCTAATCAGTCTGGAAGTAGTGCTTTTCAAGAAAATGTGTGCTGAGAAGTACAAGTATCAATTCATGCAAAGATAAACTCAAAAATTATTTTTTTTAAGAGCCAAACAAATTTTTTCAAGATTATTATCCTTTTTGAACAATCAAATGGATCAATCTATTTGCACATAGCTACTTTACTTGACTTTCCTCATTGCAATCATGTCATCTTTTCCAAGATTAACAAATTTGCTTGGTACTTAGTCAAAAACCACTCTAGATATGCAAAGATAGTCACATTTTACCTTCCCTTTAACAATCTTGATTCAATTTTTTCCTCAAACCTGCACTTTACTCTTAAAAGAAATGAGCAACTATCAATTTGCAAGAATTTCACAACTTCTTTTATCCCAAAAGGTTAACTCATGCTTTCTTTTCCCAAAAGACAAGCAAAAAAACCTACCTTTTCATTTTCCTTTCTTGATTATAGAGTAGTACCTTTTCAATGTGTTCAAATACCATTAACAATGGAAGATCCAGAAAGGTCCAAAACTTCAATGAAGCTTTTGCTTTGTTCCCCAGCAACGGTGCCAAAAAATGTTTGTTGTTACCCTTTGGAGTTGTCCTCTCCAATCATTTTAGCATAAAGGATCAACTATGATGGAGAGTGTTAATCTCCAAAAGAACAACCTATTCTTGAAATTAGAGCACCTCTATATCAAGAATAAGTCTAGACTCCACTTAATTTAGAGAACAATCACCAACTTATCAAGAAATTGATTATTATGAGAAAATCAAATTCTCAAAAAAGTATGCTGCAGATTAATCTCTGATTGACTAACCATTCGTGTAAAGTTTCTGATAAAACTTTGTAGGATGTGTCACCTTAAGGTTGTGCACCTTCTCCAACTTAAATCTCCTCAAATGATTGAGTATACTTTGAGAAATGACTCAAACACTTTACCTATGTGTGAAACTACTTCTCTGTAGTAGCGACTTTGACACCTGTAACTTCTTAGCTACGGTTCTCCCAATGTCGAACCCGTTTGGTCAAATGCTTTTAGATGTAGATAGCTTATCTCTCAACTTACATTTTGAGCTATCATTTGTGTAAAACTTTACACTGTGCACTGACCACTGTTCATTTCTTTGAACTCGAAATCTGCGCCTATTTCAGAAGATACTCAAACCTTTACACATACAAATGTTCCTATTCAGAATTCTCTCAGCCTAATCACAATTGGAAGCTAAAACTTTGTACAGTAGTCGATCAACTCTAGACTTAGACTTGTACAAAAGCATTCCTCAAAAGATCTACCACAGAAGGAGAAAACACAGAAACTTCGGGTGCAAAAATTCTGTCATTTCTGAAGAAGACTACAACTGAATGAGAGAGAGACTTCAACTAACTTTTCATGTGTCTAATGACACTTACAACTACTCATTTCTCTATTTCTATGCTCTCACATAGTCTCTCCTTGTCTTCTCTCTACATCCCGACATTTTTCCATAGTATTTATAGGCAAATATGTACAAACTTATGACTAAACATAAGTATAAGTAACCTATGTCTTAACTAATGTACATATGTGTACATTTCTTTCAACCTGTGAATGTAACCATCTTCTAAGCTTCAAAAATTGATCTTATCTCCATCCTTTGTCTTTCAAAATTTCAATTGGTGATTGGTCTGCACCAACAGCTCCCCCTCAATCATCAATTGAGGTTTCTCTTATCTTCTTTATACCTGCCATGTCTTTGAACTTCTGTAACTTTGGTCCATCCAAGCTTTTTGTAAGCATATCAGCTATCTGATCTTTTATTGAAGTATGTATGACTTCAATCTCTTTATCCATCACCTTCTCTCTTAGAAAGTGATACTGTATCTCAATGTGTTTGGTCCTGGCATGAGGAACAGGATTAGCAGCTAGATATAATGAACTCATGTTATCTCCATAAATGATAGGTATGCTCTGTATAGTGTCAAAACTCTTCATGAGAGTTTTAAGCCATATCACTTCCTTTGCAGCTTCAACCATGCCTTTGTACTCTGCTTCTGTAGATGACAAAGCAACTGTATGTTGCTTCTTTGAGCACCAAGAGATTAACTTATCTCCCACATAACACATGTACCCATAGGTTGATCTTCTATCATCTGGATTACCTGCCCAATCTGCATAACTATATATTTTGATATTTGTATCTGATGTAAAACCATAATACAAACCCTCTTTGAGTGTACCCTTAATGTATCTCAACACTCTTTGACCTGCAATCCAATGTTCTTTCCTAGGACAATGCATGAATTGAGACAACACCCCAACTGCATATGATAAATCAGGCCTAGTTAATGTAGCATAAATAAGACTACCAACCAAACTCTGATATTGTTTCATGTCCTTGAACTCTTCACCTCCAAATCTGCTCAATTTATGATTCACCTCCATTGGAATAGGTGCTACTCTGCAATCATTCATTTTAAACTTGGTTAACAAATTCTTCAAGTACCTTTCTTGAGTCACATAAATTCCATGTTGAGTGTATGAAATCTCCATGCCCAAGAAATATGACAAATCTCCCAAATCACTAATTTTGAACTCTTTCTCCATTTTCTTCTTTAGGCTTTGTATGCCTTTCTCAGCTGTACCTGTAAGAATTATATCATCAACATATATACATATGTAAATGAACCCATCATCACTTGCTTTGACAAGCAAGCTACTATCTGCTTTAGATACTTGAAATCCAAGTTCCTTTAAGAACTTTACAAGCCTATAGTTCCATGCCCTTGGGGCCTGCTTCAAGCCATATAAAGCTCTCTTGAGCTTACACACATGATCTGGATATCTTCCATCTCTGAATCCTTGAGGTTGCTCCATGAAAACATCATCTGAAATATAACCATTCAAAAAAGCATTCTTCACATCTAATTGACACAATTTCCAACCTTTACATGCAGCAAACGCTATAAGTGTTCTGATGGTTATCATCTTTGCCACAAGACTATAAGTCTCATCATAGTCAATACCATATGTCTGAGCAAACCCTTTTACAACAAGTCTAGCTTTGTACCTAGAAACACTTCCATCCGCAAATCTCTTTGTCTTATAAACCCACTTGCATCCAATGATCTTCTGGCTATTTGGCTTTGGAACCAAATCCCATGTTTGATTCTCCATCGATGCATCATATTCTTCCTGCATAGCTTTCTCCCAATTTTCTTTACCTTTTGCCTCTTCATATGTAGAAGGGTCTTCATCTGCTTTAATCATGTATGCATAATCCTTAGTAGTCAAGAATGAAGTATCATAGCTATACCTTGTAGGTTGCCACTTGTGTCTTGATGACCTTCTAAGTTCTCCACTCCTTGAGGTTTCTGGTTCTTCACACTCAGGATCAAATCTTGGCATTTCTTCAACTTCAACCTGCACTTCATTATTCTTTTCTTCATCAAATATCTGTACCTTTGACTTACCTTTCCTTTGACTCACAATTTCTTCATCATCTGTATTAATATTGATAGTACCTGCATACCAAGTACCTTGCTCATCAAATGTAACATCTTTTGATACAAGAAAATGTTTTGTGGATGGATTCCACAACCTGTATCCCATCTGCTTATCATCATAACCAATAAACATATATTTTTCAGCTTTAGGCTCCAATTTGTGCCTTAATTGTGATGGCACATATGCATATGCCAAACATCCAAATACTTTGCAATGGTCTAATGTAGGTCTCTTACCCCACCATGCCTCATATGGTGTCATACCCTGTAAGGCTTTACATGGTAGCCTATTGACCAGATAAGTGGCTGTATTTACAGCCTCAGCCCACAAGTAATTTGGGCAATTTTTCTCCTTCAACATGGATCTTGCAAACTCAACAAGAGTCCTATTCCTCCTCTCTGCTACACCATTTTGTTGAGGAGAGTACCTGCAAGTAACCTCCCTTTTTATACCTGCATTCCACTTATAATCACTGAACTCATTAGAGAAATACTCTCCCCCTCCATCTGACCTTAGTCTCTTCAACTTATGACCTGTAATTCTTTCTGCATACACATGATAATGTTTGAATGTATTGAACACCTCTGACTTATCTTTGATCACATAGATAGTGATCCATCTAGTAGCATCATCAACATAAATCACATAATACCTTGAACCATTGATAGTGAAATCCTTTGATGCTACCATCCTTGGCCTTCACTAATCCAATTGACTTCACATTATGCTTTGTATTGTCACCTGTTTGAACAACATGATTAGATACCTTATCTTCCAAATCAGTCATCAATGCTATGTTACCACTCAGGTGATTGCTACATCTTGAGTCAATGTAGAAGACTCTTTGGTCTTCACTTTGCCTTTCACAAGTCGCATTCATTATCAATGTTGAATCCTCCTTCTGATCTGAAGCATAATTGTAGTAGGTATTATTGTATTGTTGACTTTGGAATCCTCTACCTGCACTTCTTCCAAAGTAACCCCTACTACCTCTACGTCTGAAATTACCTCTTTGATTTCTGCCACCTCTTCCTCTTGAATTATAGTTCTGATTGTATCCACCATTATTCTGAGTGTTATGCCAACAATCATTAGCTAAATGATTTGTCTTACCACAAATCCAGCAAGCTTTGGCTCCATCTTTGTTACTTGTGCCTCTTCCACTACCTTTGCCACCTCCTCTTCCTCTTAGGAAGTTGGCTTGACTAGTTGTGCCTTCTTCTTCATTTGCTTGTTGCTTTCCTTTGTTAGCTTTCTTCTTGTCTTTAGAGTACATTGCATGACCTGCACTCTTGTCAACATCTCCTTTGATATCATTCTCAAAAGTTAGCATATGTCCTAACAATTGATTCAAATCAGGAGTGAAATGATCCAATGAAAGTTCTGTAGATAAAATAAAAGGCTTCCACTTCTCATCACCTCTTAGTCCTGTGAGAATTTGCCTTACCAATTTATCCTCTTCAATGTCTTCATCCACTGCTCCTAATGCATCTGCAATGTCCTTCATCTTTGTCACATAATCAGATATTGATTGTGAAGCCTTCTTCTTGAAAGTAGTAAACTCTGCCCATAATGAAGCCTTCCTTGATTTGGTTGTGTTCTGAAAATGCTCTTCCAAAGCATTCCAAATGTCACTTGCACTTTCAAGACCTCTAATGTGAGGTAGCAAGTAGTCATTGACTGCCATATAGATAATGCTCCTAGCTTGAGCATCTCTTTTCATCCAATTCTTCAAATCTGACAATTCCTCCCTAGTTGGAACACTAGGATCTCTGAATTGAGGCTTTTCTTCTTCACCTGTAATGTAAGCTATCAAGTCTTTGCTCATAAGATGAGCTTCTATCCTCATTGACCATGCAGGATAGTTTTCTCTATCCAATTTCTCTATCTGAAGAGAATCTCCCATCCTTTCTTCACCTGTACTAACAGATCTTTAAGCTTTATGAGAAATAAATGTACCTTGGCTTCGAATATTACTCCTTCTGATCCTTTTGACGACTTCAATGTGTCTTCTTTCAAGCTTTCTTCACTCTTTGTCCTTTTGATCCTTTGAGATGTAAAATTTGTATATCTGCAGCAGTCGGAGTCTCCCTTTCCTTGATTTTGATGCTTCCTGCTCTGATACCACTGATGGAGAGTGTTAATCTCCAAAAGAACAACCTATTCTTGAAATTAGAGCACCTCTATATCAAGAATAAGTGCAGAATCCACTTAATTTAGAGAACAATCACCAACTTATCAAGAAATTGATTATTATGAAAAAATCAAATTCTCAGAAAAGTCTACTGGAGATTAATCTCTGATTGACTAACCATTCGTGTAAAGTTTTTTATAAAACTTTGTAGGATGTGTTGCCTTAAGGTTATGCACCTTCTCCAACTTAAATCTCCTCAAATGATTGAGTATACTTTGAGAAATGACTCAAACACTTTACCTATGTGTGAAACTACTTCTCTGCAGTAGCGACTTTGACACCTGTAACTTCTTAGCTATGGTTCTCCCAATGTCGAACCCGTTTGGTCAAATGCTTTTAGATGTAGATAGCTTATCTCTCAACTTACATTTTGAGCTATCATTTGTGTAAAACTTTACACTGTGCACTGAGCACTGTTCATTTCTTTGAACTTGAAATCTGCGCCTGTTTTGAGAAGATACTCAATCCTTTACACATACAAATGTTCCTATTCAGAATTGTCTCAGCCTAATCACAATTGGAAGCTAAAACTTTGTACAGTAGTCGATCAACTCTAGACTTAGACTTGTACAAAAGCATTCCTCAAAACATCCACCACAGAAGGAGAAAACACAGAAACTTCGGGTGCAAAAATTCTGTCATTTCTGAAGAAGACTACAACTGAATGAGAGAGAGACTTCAACTAACTTTTCATGTGTCTAATGACACTTACAACTACTCATTTCTCTATTTCTATGCTCTCACATAGTCTCTCCTCGTCTTCTCTCTACATCCCGACATTTTTCCATAGTATTTATAGGCAAATATGTACAAACTTATGACTAAACATAAGTATAAGTAACCTATGTGTTAACTAATGTACATATGTGTACATTTCTTTCAACCTGTGAATGTAACCATCTTCTAAGCTTCAAAAATTGATCTTATCTCCATCCTTTGTCTTTCAAAACTTCAATTGGTGATTGGTCTGCACCAACAAACTACACATCTTTAAATTGTCAATCCGGGAAGTATGCAAAGACCACAGCCCCTTCTAGTTAATGGAATCCAAGAATAAGAGTTAATTGATTGTTTTTTTGAGAAATTATGAAGAAGGAGAGAAATATCTAGGGTTTTGATTATCTTGAGCTATACAACAACATTTTCAATGATCTTTGTGCCTAAAGTGTGTCGTTTCCATAGTAGATCACAACTATGAAGTCAAAATTCAAAATCAGTACCTGTATCACACAGACGAGACAATCGCAATTCTGTGAAAACTGAGACTTTCCATGTCCAGCTTTGTTCTTCTGCACTTTCTTACTCAATACACTAAGAATCACCTCTCTTCATACACATTACTCAGAAATACACAACTGAAGCTCACAAATTCCATGGATCACACAAAGAATAGACTCAACAAATCTAAAGAAAGTACATGAAAGGAGAAAACACGATTTTCTATAGGAGAGCTCTTCACATTACTTGGATAGTAAAAATAATACAACCAACCCTCTCAAAATAAGGAAATTATCTTTTATACATTTTCAAGTGTCCCTTTTCACACTTGAATTTTGGTCCTTTTTCCTTCTAATCTAAAAATATGCTATTAAAGAGCTTCCAAAAATTCTAGAAAAAATACATATGATTCTAATTTACATGAGGAAGAGTCTTCCTCATTTTTACATCATTTGCATAAATATTTCTACAATTTTTTGACATTTTACAAATATTTCCCTTCAAAAAATGCTTCTTCTAACAATTGTCAATATGGAAGGCAAACTGGAAATGTGCATAGAACGCACATTGACTCTTCAATCTAGCCTTTAGATCTCGTACATATGTGTGTGGTTCTATGCCCACTAGGTCCTTAGGTGGTTCTCTTTACTTTGTCACTTTCATGGATGATGATGCTACTAGAAAAGTTTGGGTATATCCTATCAAAGCGAAGGATGAAGTATTCCCTACTTTGAGAAAATGGCTTGCTTTAGTTGAGACTGAAAAAAGGAACTAAGCTTAAGGCTTTACGTTGAGATAATGGAGGTGAGCATACCTCACATGAATTCAACCTTTTTTGTCAGTCTAGAGGGATTTGTAGAGAGTTTACAGCTCCTTATACCCCAGTACAGAATGGTGTAGCTGAAAAGTTGAATATAACTATTCAAGATAGAGTAGTTTCTATGTTGCATCATGCAAACCTCTCACAAGGCTTTTGAGCAGAAGTAGTATTGACTGCAGTTCATGTGATTAACCTTTCACCTAGTACTACCAAAGGTCTGAAAGTGGCACAAGAGTTATGGACAAGGAAGCCACCATATTATGATCATCTTTGAGTTTTTGGGTGTGAAGCATATGTTCATATACCCAAGAATCTTAGAAAAAAGTTGGACCATAAGTCAAAGAAATGCATTTTTCTTAGATATGGTCGAGAAGGAAAATTTGGATATCGCTTATGGGATCCTGAAACATGGTCAGTGATCAAAAGAAGTGATGTCATTTTCAATGAGTCTAAGATGCATAAATAGCCCATTAAGGAGGTTGAAGTGAGAAGAGTGGTGTTTGAGGATACTTTTCCTCCAGTTAGCATGCATAAAAATGCTGCACATAAGGATATTCAAGAGAATATCCAATCAGACTAGTCTGCACATGTTCCTGTTCAGCAACCATTAATATGCTCTACACATGTCTCACATCCACCTAATAGATATGTTCTATGTTTAGATTTTATTATGGTAATAAATGCTAGTGAGCCTTCTTGCTACAAAGAGGCTATACAAATAGAGGATCATGTCAAGTGGGAGCGTGCATGAAGAGTGAATTGGATTCTATTCACAAGAATGGTACTTTGGGATTTAGTACCTTTGCCAAAGGGCAGGAAAGCTTTACCATGTAATTGGGTATATAAGCTGAAATTCACATTGGATAGTGCATATCCAAAGTATAAAGCATGACTTGTTGCAAAAGCTCTTAAGCAACAACATGGTGTTGATTTCGAGGAAATTTTCTCTCCAATGGTCAAGATGACTACCCTGTGCATGTTGCTTGGATTCGTTGTGATGGAGGACTTAGAGCTAGTCCAAATGGATGTGAAAATTGTTTTCTTGCATGGAGATCTTACATATGAGATCTATATGGAACAACCAGAGGGCTATGTAGTTCCTGGCAAGGAAAGTCTAGTTTGTAAGCTCAAGAAGAGTTTGTATGGACTTAAACAGTCCCCTAAACAATGGTACCAAAAGTTTGATGGTTTTATGAAGTCTCAAGGCTATTTTTGAAGCAATGCGGATCATTTTTTCTACACAAATAGATGCTCAAATGGTAGGTCGATATGCTTGATACTTTATGTCGATGATATGTTGATTGCTAGGAAGTCCTCTTATGACTTGTCAATTCTCAAAAAGAAGTTGAATCAGACACTTGATATGAAGGATTTGGGGGATGCCAAACATATTTTGGCATGCACATTACTCGTGATAGGAATCAAAGATGCATATACTTGTCTCAAAGTGAGTACATATCCAAAGTACTTCACATGTTGAATATGCAGGGTGGAAAGGCATTGAGTACACCTTTACCCGCATATATGAAATTGGGCAAGAATGATAGCCCCAAATCAAATGAGGAAAAGGAATTCATGACCAAAATTCCCTATCAATCTACTGTTGGTAGTCTCATGTATGCTATTGTAGCTATGAGACCAAACATTGCATTTGCAGTGGGAGTTGTGAGCAAATATATGTCTAATCATGACAAGAAACATTGGGAAGCAGTCAAGATGATTTTGAGATATCTGAGTGGCACTAAGGAAAAGGCTCTATGCTTAGGTAGAGGGAAAGCATCCATTATTGGTTACACAGATTCTGACTACGCTGGTTGTGTAGACAATCATAAGTCTACATCACGATACATTTTTGATTTTGCTGGAGGTGCTATCTCTTGGAGATCTCCTCTTTAAGAATGTACAACTGTTTCCACCACAGCAGCAGAGTATGTTGCAGCAAGTGAGGCATGTAAGGAAGCATTGTGGCTTTCTCATCTTGCTTGTAATATGGGTTTACCTGAGCATGTATCTCATTTGCTCAGTGATAGTCATAGTGCCATTGCTTTGGCTAAGAATCCGGTCTATCATCAAAAGACCAAGCACATTGAGGTGAGGTATCAATTCATTAGAGATTGCTTAGCCGCTGAGCACATTATTCTTGAGAAGGTTCACACTCAAGATAATGATGCAAATGCTTTGACTAAAGCTCTACCATAGGATAGCTTTCGACACTATTGTCACTTGATGGGGGTTACTTGATGATCTTACACAATCACTTCTATACTGTGTAACATGCCCATCAGGTGGGAGGTATAGTTTGTATACTTACACTCAGGTATTCTTTATCATTCTTTATTTTTCTCCCATAGTTACTTTGGCCATATTGGCTTTCAGTGGGAGATTGTTACCGTTAGTGTCCATGGGAAAGGCCAAATAGCCACTGGACACTTCTTTGTATATGTTCTTTAATAAAACATATAGTGGCTTGGTCAGTCACATACAAAGTTCAACTGCATTTGTAACACTTGAGAAGTCTGTGTTCGTGCTCCTTGTGTACTGTGTTTTCTCTGCATATTCTGCAGCCTCATTGCGGAGTACTGTGTGCAACCTTATGAGCTCGGTTTTCTACTATGAGGATATCATCGTGGAGCTCTCGAGAAGGAGAGCACACTGTGGTGCATCACCATCAAAATACTTCACATCCAAAGCTCAAAGAGCTAAAATGCAGCTTTCCAAGCTAGGAAAAATGTAGAGGAAGGTGTTACATGCATAGAAGAGGAGTAACAAGGAGCTATCAAGCCCACACCCCCTCTAGTCTCTTGTAGGTATAGACATAGTCTGCTTATAACAATTATAACTCCTTATGTACATATCCAGTTCAAGAGATTTAAAGTGCATTGTGTAGCTTATGTACACCTTACGTTCCCTAAGAGGGATTCTTGAAATAGTTTTTATGTGCGGAGCAATTGATGTATCTCTCTAACCCTAGTTTTTGCATATCCTACATCTTTGCATAGTCTATTTTGTACAGAGTTGCTGATTGACCTAAACAAATCCACTTCAGGTGTTCTATAGCTTGTTGTAAAGCTTATGAATCACACTAAATATGGATAAAAGCTTAGTTGATTTGGATTAGTGTAAGGTAGGTGAATCAGAGTTTGGCTACAAGGTAGTAAAAAAGGTGTATGAAGGGACCTAGGTATTGGGTTCATTTCACTTCTAGTGTGCAAATATGAGGGATGAAATTCCATCAATTGGTATTAGAGTAGAAAAAATTGTTTGAAGACTCTAGGAGAAGGACACAAAATCATGGATATCACGGCTAAGAGGTACTTTTCAGTGTAACCCTAATTTCCCATTCATTATGATATATCTAGGTCAAAAGTTGGAGTTGCTTGACAAAGAAAACTACCAACCATGGAGGTTCACAGTCATGAACTACCTCATGAGCAAAGTTTTATGGACTATTGTGTGTAGAGATGAAGAGAAGGCCAATGTGGATGCCCAAGATCCAAAGATCACCAATCAATAATTGAAGATGTTGAAGGATTGGGAGGAAAGGAATAGGAGATTTATCTTCTACATATCACTGGTAATCTCTAACACTATGATTGGTCATATATTAGAGTTTGATCATGCTAGAGATTTTTGTGAGGCCTTAAAGAAGATATATGCCACTTCCACATGAAGGAGAAAAATGCAGATTAAGAATGAACTTGATTCTTTGAAGAAGAGTAATGGTCAATCTATTATTGACTACACCTTGAGAGCGAAGGACTCGAGGGAGCAATTGGCATCCATTGGCTGCAAAGTAGATGAGGAAGACCTTGTGTAGATTACTCTCAATGGGCTGAGAGGGGAAGACAAGTGCAAACCGCTCATTACTACCATCTTGTATAGAGATCCTCTACCAACTCTTGAGGAGTTGATCCCGCACCTAGTGGCAGAAGAGGTTGCCATAGGAGACACATCCAAGAACGATGGTCACTCACAAGTCCTATAATATAGCAAAGACAAAGGCAAGAGTGGCAAGAAGGGAAAAGGAGGAAAAAGCAAGTGGGAGCAGTCCAAGGAAGAAGATTCAGATTTAGAAGGAGATAGCAAGCCATGATCTTCAAGGAAGGGCAAGAATGGCAAAGGGAAGAACAACCCTCATCAAGATAAAACTTGTTTTATATGTGGTAAGTAGAATCATATTTCTTCAAATTACTAGCTCAAGGATGAAAAAGGCAAGAAGAAGAAGGAGCAAGGGAACTATGCTAACATCTCCAAGAAGGATGATGAGAAGAAGACCCTTCTAGCCATGAGACATGGCTACACTAGTGACCCCAAGGACACAAAGTGGTACATAGACTCTAGATGTTCTAACCACATGTCATGTATGGAGGAATCTTTTGCTCATATGCAGGTCCCAAGCTCAAAAGGTTGTGTGGAGATAGGAGATAACACTGAGCATCCCATTACACATGTGGGAGTTGTTAAGCTACGTGAAGGTAAATCTATCAAGTATCTTAAAGATGTGCTCCATGTTCCATCTCTTGAAGACCAAGTTCTACATGAGTTTTGTGATGCGTGTCATCTAGGTAAGCAAGCAAGGAAGCGATTTCCAAAGAGTGAGTATAGATCCTCTAAGATCTTAGAGCTTATACACTTAGTGTATGGGGCCCAAGCAAAGAGGCTTCATTGGGAGGAGCTAGGTACTTTGTCACTTTCAATGATGACCAATCAAGAAATGTATGGCTATATGTTATCAAGGAAAAATCAAAAGTGTTTTCATGCTTTCAAAAGTTTAGGTCCCTTGTTGAGAAAGAATGTGATGCACACATAAGGACACTAAGGTGAGATAGAGGGGGAGAGTATTTCTCCAAGGAATTCATAAAGTACTTGTAGGACAATGGCATAAAGAGGCACTTACATGCAAGCACACCCCTCAACGAAATGGGGTTGCACAGAGGAAGAATAGGCATTTGGTTGAGATAGCTAGATGTCTCATAAATGAAGGTAGGTTACCATTCTCTTATTGGGCTGAGGCTGTGAATATAGCATGTTACTTGATAAACAGGGTTTCAATAGGTGGTGTGCACAACTTGACTCCACACAAAGTCTATTATGGCAAGAAACCAACCATGGAGCACCTCAAGGTATTTGGATGTGTATGCTTTGTTCATGTTCCTAATGAAGTGAGAACAAACTTAGAGCCCAAGAGTGAGAAATTTGTGTTCATTGGCTACTTAAATAAGCAAAAAGGCTACAAGTTCCACAACCCTCTCTCAAAGAAGCTATGTGTCAAGAGATGTTGTTTTTGATGAGTCAAGGTCATGGTATGGAGACAAGGGCAAGGCAAAGTTGGATGAAGAGGATCAAGAGGAATATGTAGACTTTGATGAGCATATTCAACCCCATGAGTCAATCAAAACCAGTGGACCAGAGGCTTCTATCTAAGGTACACTCATATGATCACTCTTACACTTATGACTATGAAAGATCATCCCCTACTTCAAAGTATAGAAGGCTGCAAGAGATAGACTATGAAACTATGGAAGCTCAAGAGGATTAAGAAGAGGAAGAGCTTGAGGAGGTCATTACTCCTAATGTAAAGCTCAATAGACTCAAGAAGAAATATCCCAAAGGTCAAGAGAGGAGGTCTACAAGGAAGAAGGCACCCCCACAAAGGTATACATATGGTTCTTTGATGGCAAAGCACTATGCATACATGATGAATGCCATTGTAGATCAAGAGCCAGATCCTTATGAGGAGGCAAAGACCAAACCAGAGTGGAGGGAGGCTATGTATGAAGAGTTCAAAGCTCTTAAGGAGAACAACACTTGGGAACTACTACCCAAGAAGGAAGATAGTCCAAAACATGTGGGTGTACAAGACCAAGAGGAATGTAGATGGCAGCTTGGCAAGGTACAAGGCTAGACTAGTAGCCAAAGGGTTCACACAAACACAAGGGGTAGATTATGAGGAAGCTTTTAGGTTGTGGCATACAAGGCTACCAGTAGAGCTCTCATAGCCCTATGAGTAGCAAGGAGATGGCCTATCTACCAAATGGACATAAAGAATGCTTTCTTGAATGGTGACTTACAAGAAGAGGTGTTCATGGAACAACCTCAAGGGTATGTAGATCCACAACATCCTACCTATGTTTGCAGGTTGAAGAAGGCCTTGTATGGCCTAGTTGAGTTCTATCTCAATTCATGCATGCAACCACATATACACATCTCAATCATGCAAAGAGAGTGTTAAGGTATGTGAAGAGTACAATTAATCATGGGTTGCTATACAGGTATGATGAAGAACTTCAAGTAAGAGCATGGAGTGATGCATATTGGGTAGGGAGTGTTGATGATAGAAGGTCAACTTCTGGCTATGTTTTCATGCTAGGTACAAAAGCAATTTCATGGATGAGCAAAAAACATCCGATAGTTGCATTGAGTTCAACAGAGGCTGAATATAGAGCTTTATCCCTCACTACATGTGAAGCAATGTGGCTTAAGAAGCTCTTCAAATATTTTGCTATACAACTTGCACCAATTACAATTTATGGAGATAACATGCCAAGCCTACATCTTGCTAATAATCCCATGTATATTGCAAGGAGCAAGCACATTGGGGTGCATTACTATTATGTAAGGGAAAAGGTTGCAAGTGGGGACATTAATGTTCATTTTATAGGTACAAAGGACCAAGTTGCAAATATCTTCACTAAAAGCTTGGATGTGACCAATTTAACAAAAATTTCAAAGGCTATGAGCTTACTTCATGGACACTACCACCTTAAGCTTGACGGGGAGTGTTAAAAGTGTGAACTATGCAAGCTTTAGGTTGATGAAGGGATCAAAATACCTTAATGTGGACAAAATTCACGACTCAAATCACTTAGGGTCGCCTCCGAGTCGTGCAAGGTCAGGCAAGTTAGTCCTAAGGTGATGGAAAAGTTGGGAGAGGCATCCAAAAGCTGTAAAAGAAGGTGAAGAGTCATCAAATGCATGGAGGTCTTGCAGGTTATTGAAGACCAAGAGACATATACTCAAGGAGGCTCAAGCAGAGATTCATCCAAGGCTCGAAGAATTGAAACACATCTGTCCAAGCTAAAAAAAATGCAGAGGAAGATGTTCCATGCACAAAGGAGGAGTAAGAAGGAGCTATCAAGGCCACGCGCCCTCTAGTCTCTTGTAGATATACCTCTTGCTCTTCCTCTACCAGTGCCTTTACCTCTTGCATAATAAACTTGAGAACTCGATTCCTCTTCATCCTTTGCTTTACCTTTATCTCCTTTCTTCTTGTTCCTCATGTACATTGCAGAATTTTGTCCTTTATCTCCATCTCCCTTCAAGTCTTGCTCAAATGTGAGCATCAAACCAAGCAATTGATTCAAATCTGGAACATAATCATTCAAAGAAAGTTTTGTTGACAAGACAAAAGGTTTCCACCTTTCATCTACTCTCAAACCTGCAAGCAATTGAGCAATTAATCTATGATGTTCAACATCTTCATCTATGGATCCAAGACTATCTGCTAGATCCTTCATCTTAGTGACATAATCACTAATACTTTGATTTGGCTTCTTCTTGAATGTTGTAAACTCTGACCATACACTTGCTTTCCTCGGTTTGGTAGTACTTTGGAAATGATATTCCAATGCATTCCATATATCTTCAGCTGATTCCAATCCTCTGATGTGTGGTAGCAAATGATCTGATATTGTATGGTAGATGTAAGCTTTTGCACTTGCATCCTTCTTCTGCCAATGCTTTTAAAGCATCCAATTCCTCTTTCTTTGGTTGGATTTCATCTTCAAATATTGGCTTCTCTTCTTCACCTGTTATGTACACCATGAGATCCTTACTCATAAGTAAGGCTTCCATTCTCATTACCCATGTAGGATAATTATCTCTGTCAAGTTTGTCAATGGAGATATGATCTTCCATAACTCTTTGCTTTTGCTTCAACTTGTGAGTTTAAAAGATAAAGAATAATGCCTTTTGGAGTTCTCTGTGTGTGAATATACTTTTGAAGTAACCTTTTGATGCCTTGTGTCTTTGAATGCTTCCGCTTTCAAACTTTAATGAAAACTTTCCAAAACTTCTCATACCTTTGACGCCTTCTACTCT